>CM032624.1:47918943-48111772 GCA_019097785.1 Fraxinus excelsior | reverse complement strand
ATCCCATTATGAACAGATTATGCACAACCTAATTAGTTAAGATCCCAACTCTCTACGAACACAAAGGATGAGAAACTAATAGAAAGGTTCATATTAATCTCTGGATTGGTAGCTAAATAAACAAAGCCTGATTTTTATGTTCAAACTTAATTATACATAAATGTGGACCTCATTAAGAAACTATTCACTAGAATCAGATTTTTGGGTCTCCAAACATTTTTTTATCAATTATTTTATGAGCTGAATGAATAGATCAATCTCGTCTTGAACGAATTTTATAGATCAATCAGAAAGATGATACCACGTCTCAAGAGTCAAGATTGATAACCCCCATGTATAATTTTATAGAGAATTAAATGACTAAAACTTGAAAATTCTTCTAATAGAAGATACAATAGCCAAATAGGACCCTTCATTAAAATCAATAACGAAAAGATTGTCCAAATTAACATCATGAAAATTGTTTCTATAGTTCACTGTTCATATATGCTAGCACGAGAACAAGAGTCAGAGGAATGGAAGATAATCAACAGTAAACAATATTGAATTCTGCTTTACTGATATATGTATAAGTTGTAACAAAAGTTAAAGGAGAAGTATTTATAATTCATGTTCAAATTAGAAGTAATTAAGTTTTGAGATTCTTATAGTTTCAAACTCACCAAAACTCGCGACGGATGGGACTCGGACGGACGAACGAGGGAGGGACGGGCGATTGGGATTTGGGCAAGAGTCGTGAAGATGAAGGTCTTCAATTTGGGGATGAATTTTGATTTAAAGGGCCGTTGATTGGGTTTTTATATATTAAATAATTTTGGATTGGGCCCAGAACAAATAGCTCAATCCAATTACCAAAAAAAAAAAAAAAACCTATGATGGTCTGGGCCGAATTGGCTCAATATTTTTAAAAAAAATAAGTGCAGGCCAGCTTGGCCAAATTAGCCAAATTTCACCCAAAACAAAATAGAAGAAGAAAAAGATAGAAGACGAACCAGCACCGACACTGCAAAACCAGGGACCTGCTGGAGGTCTGGTGGATCCCAACACCGACGGCCGCCCCTCTGGCCGGGTGCTGGGTCCGTACCTATCTTTAGGCATGCGGATTTTAATACATGCAATCGACATTTGCATGGTGGCAATAGAAAAGAGGTCTCGACCCGCCGAGTAAAAGTTTCCCATGTCTTCAAAAGTGGGTTGCTTTGGATATCCAATGAACACATGGGCTGTAACGTGAGAGCCACGCTCAGATGACCCTGGCCCGGGATTGGTGGCGCTCTCGTCTAGGTATAGTTTTCCCATGAATTCCTCCCGGTGTTAACACTGCGAACCATTTCACTGTAAATGATTGTGAGATTGTTGAGAACTTTTTGGAGGTTGTCGTGGCGCTAGTGAGGCTTAGATCGATGATGGTTGGAGGCATGTTCGCCGAGTTGCACTTTGCATTATATAATGGCGAAGTGAAGTCAGTAAACGGTTGGGAATTTACTTAACATGCACAACAGAAAATAAATTATTTTTCAATTCTCACAACGGATCTGCTTTATGTTTAGATAGAAACTGTGATAGAAATTGTACATTTTTCTGCAAACTTCTTTGCTGATCTTGAAACATGAATAATCACGATATGCATCCACAGATGTCCAATTATTCAGCCTCCAATGAAAATCCACACAGGCATGGACGAACCCATTAAGGGCCCAGTGGGGACAGTTGCCCCCACTGGACTCTTAATTTTTTTGCAGATTGTCTCTTAAATTTAATCCAGTCCAATATTTAATTAATCAAATTAATTAAATTCGGTCCATGAATGCCTATTAACAAGCAACCCAAATAATTAATTGTATAACACTCGTTAATTAATTAATTAATTGTTGAATCTCATTCTTCTAATTCTCCTTTTGTGTGCGACACATCAGGTTTCCGATCACGATACTCGACGACCTCAATTATTATTTTGATCTAATAAAAAATGATAAACTAAAATACCCCGATTTTAATTTATCACCAATTCACATTTGTCATCCCAAATTGACATTTAGTAATGTGTTAAGGAAATACATGTAATGGGAAATGTCACATGGTGGGACAAAAACAAACTAGTTTGTTTATCGTGAAACTATAATTCTTTCGTCAATATAATTCGATCAATTACGAGATATAAAATTGTGTTAATCTCAATTATCGATCATATCTTTCATCCCCTATGAAGTCAATGTAAGTCAAAAACTCATTTTCGACTTATGAGTATATCTTGGCCAATTATTTCATTGTTAACTTAACTGAATGAAATGTAAATTATAATATTTTATTATCTAAGAGTGACGAATCATCTATTCATCATTCACAACATTCATATGATTCTTGACATACCCGAACGATGTCGTATTAGCGACCCCTTAACAGAGCAACATCCAAAATCACCAAGGTATAATTGTCCTCATATAAGGCACTATAATGACCCTAAGTCAAATGACAAATTCCACTACCGAACTTTAGAGATTAACCAATGACACTCAGATAGTTATCTATGTGGAATCTCCTCAGAGGGTCTCCAATGTTTTGTTCTATAACAAAACTTCCACGTGTTCATTTAAGTTTCACCACACTTTAATTAGTGAGATCAGCTACTTCACAAATAAGAAATGTCACACGTAATGATCTATCCGTAATAATGTTATTCATATCTCATTATTACTTACAACCATTGATGATTTAAGATTCAGTTATATGCAATTTGTATCACAATTACAACTCTTGGTTATTAACAAATTAACAAGACCTGAATCTATGGATTCTATTATTTAATTTATTAAAACATTAATTCAGTTAAATAACAGATATTGCCATAAATATACTCAATTATATATATATATTAATAGTGTTTATGTCCAAAATTGATAGAACCTAAAGTATAACAATTACATAAACACAGATGTAGAAATGGCAGCCCCCACCCCATCCCACCATTTCCCCATCCCGCCCCGCCTTGCTTTAGACGGGGAGGGGCGGGCCACCATTTTTTTTCTTTCAAAAATTTCTAGTTAAAACAAAAATTCAAATTTTTAACATCCAAAACAAATAATGCTCAAACTAACTATGTCGATATCTAAAGCAAGCACTGGAAACAAGTTTTTTTTTTTTTTTTTGTAATTTGTAGTCATTTTTTTTATTTTTCACGAGGCGGGTTCGGGGCACCCCGCCTGGCCAACCGGGCGGGGCGGGTTTCTTTTGCCATCACTATATAGATGGTACAGTCATGCCCTTAGGACTGTCCCAATTCCAATATGGCAAGGCAAAAGTGGATCCCCAATCAATTTTCCCAAGATTCTTTCGAAAATGTACTAATACCATCTAGGAGTGGGCATAGGGTGGGTTGGGTCGATTTTTTACCCAACCCAATATGGTTGATTTGATAAAAAAATCAAACCAACCCAACATATTTATGCGTTCCAACCCAACTCAACCCAATCAAGTTTTGGTCGGGTTGTGTTGGGTTGGTTGGTTTGGACATTAAAAATCATAAAAGCATATTCCGATAATAAAAACATATCAACCACATGAAATGCATAAATAAAAAATGCTAAAGAAAGAAAATAGAGGCATCTTGTACATGTAATTAAAAATGCATTGTAGATTGATTGTTGGCTCCGTGGTGAAAAAAAAAACTACAATAAGCTTACTCAAATTTTCCTCGTAGTCACCAAACATGAAATAGTTATTTACTAAAAACTGGGAATAAACATTCGCAAGATATTTTAGCTAAAGGAAAGGAGAATTAGAGACTCAAAACCAAGTCAAGTGCATTAAGGAGATAATAATCTTTAGTTTAGTGATGAGATGATAAGAAGGATGAGGGATTTATTTAGACAAAGTAATTTGATAGAAAATTATGGGTTGAACTGGGTTGGGTCAGGTTAAATCGATTTTCTTGGATTAACCCGTGACCCGACCCACCTTACCTTCTTCGCCCAAAACCCGAACCCTACTATAAAATAAAAAAAATCAACTTAACTCGATCGGTTTGGGTCGGTTCGAACAGTTTAGGCGGTTTGGTTTGGGTTTTGCCCACCCCGAATACCATCTATGGAAAGGAAAGAAGAGCCAATAATTATGAAATTGAATATCCGAACCAGGGTGGCCAGGTTGATCATGTGCACCATTGCAATAAGCACAATGAATATTAGCTTGCTGCGTAAAACTACATGCATCCTCGAGGGAAAGAGCATTCATTAACTCAATGGCTTTCTTGTACTTGGCTATGTATTCTTTCTTGGCCTTATGAGCAGCCGGTCTAACTCATAATTTCGTTACACGAGGGAGCTTGTAATCAATGATTTTGTTTGACAATGGAGGGCAACAAGTCACATCTAAAGCTCCCCCTCCCTTGTTCAAATCCTTTGCAATACCACACTTCTTTTAATGGATCAACCAATGCTAGCGGATGATCGGAAACCAGATTGGCATCGCCGTAGAGGCCACCGAACCCGAAAAGTGCCTTTTTCGGTCGATTGAATTGCCTAGAGAAGTTTCTTTGGCTAGCTTTACGCCACATTCACATGGAATTTGTAAGCCAATAGAACACTTTGCAAGGGTGAAAATGGGATGGCTTAGCAAAAAAAGGTTTGGAAGAGTACTCGTAGGGTATTAGTGGTGGCAATAAGCCGAGTCGTCTTGCCCTTACCCACACGAGCTCGGCTCGTGTCGTGGTTTAGGGGCGAGCTCAGCTCATGTCCCGAGCTCATCGCTCGTGGGCGCACAGAGAGCTGAGATAAAGCTCGCCAGCTCATCCATTTTTTTATTTATATAAGATAAGCCTTTTTGAGAAAAAAAAACCTCGATTTTGGGTAAGCCCACGAGCCGGCTCGTGTCTCGCCCCCACGAGCCGTGGCTAGTAAGTCGGCTTGCTTGGCTCGTCTTTTTGACGAGCCTGAGCAACTCGTCCAAATGAGTCGAGCCAACTAGCCGGCTCGGCTTGTTTGCCACCCCTAGGGGTATGGTGTGGGGTTGAGAATAGTGCATGAGGTTTGAGAAGTGGCCATGGCTATTTCGATTAAGTGTATGATACACGTCCCGTTAAGTAATATATATAGCATTGGCTAGAGGAGCCGAGCTCGGTCCACCGCTACCTCCATCATCACCAATGCAAATATTGTTGACCCCATTTTTTGTAAAGATGACGTGGACAATAGATGTCGGCCCACTCGCTTCCAAACAAGCAAGTTCCAACACGCTTTGACCAGAAACTTGATTGGGCGAGGTCGCTATATATGAAAGGGAGATGGTCTTACACGTGAGACAAAAATGTTCAGGTACAAGTGGCATATTTAAAGGAGGTTGCATACTAATAATCAACCTTAAACAACTCTATCAAAACAATATGATCTAAACTCATGCAAACAAGAATATGAAATAAACTACAGAATATCACAGATAGCTTTTAAGTGTAAAGAATTGCCTTAGATTTAAATATTACAAGACAGCTAGAATCGAATTTAGTGCTATGACTTAATTAACTTACCTTGCAACCATAGAATTCGTATATCAAACTGTATGGTTATTAATAAATATATTTATCTCACTGTTGGCCTATTTAGCCCTTATTTGGTGAAAATTAAAATCAAAATTTTAGTAGATTTTGATAAAAGTTGATGAAATGTGTCGTTGAAAAATTGGAAGTCCCATGAAACACGTGGTTAATTAATTGTTGACTTTGACTTGGATTAAAATTTACCAAACATGAATTTAAAATCTAATCGTCGCTATGCTATAATATTAAAATCGCACCCCTTTTCTTTTCAAAAATTGCAATCGTCCCTCTTCAATTTTTAACAATATATTCCGCTTTCACCAGTTTTATGAGGTCTCTCAATGTCTACTGAGTTATTTGGAGGTAAAAAGAGATAATTTAGAATATAATTTTCTGGAAAGGAGTATATAAATCCTTTCTGGAATGCAGAAAACAGTAAAATTATACAACCGCAGTCCACCTCAAATCTTTCACCTGTATATAATAGGATACAATGCGCTTTTGAATAGTTCAACTAGATAATACTATCAATGATAATTATTTACCGATAAGGTGAATGTCAACGATATTGTCACGCTAAACAAGTTTGAGTCTTAACAAAATAAAAGCATCAAATGGAAGACTAAGGAACCAATAGAAAGACGCATCACCTTGAATGCCAAAGAAAAACATATACTAAACAATCATGCTACATGTATAAGGTTGATTGTCCAATTTTTTGATAAATTGTCAGTTGTCGAGATATAATTAGCTATTGAACAAAAAGCATAGGACAACCAGCCAAAACAATATTGCTATCTGTACATCCGTAAAAATATGTGTACACTTCCCTGGACAAGGTGCTTAATTCTATACTAAATATCAAGTGAGTAGGCGAAAATTAGTAAACCGAACGGTAGAATCTTGATTTATTCAAGGGCAGTACTCACAACAAACTCTCTCACATTCTCTCTCTCTCTCTCTCTGGCTGTTACACCTTTTTGCAAGGTTTTTGTTTTCCTTTTCATATTCTTCGATTTTTTTCTTTTCCAGATTTCCCCTTCTGCAATTTTTCCTACAGCTCTGCTTCATTCTTTAGATTTGCTTGACCCTTTTGTTTCATTTATTTTAATGCGGGTATTTCTTGAGTCTCTGTTGTAATGGGTCAATGTCATATTATTTGATGAAGTTGTGATGCGTTTTTATTTTTTAGATAATGTAGCGATCATTATTACTATTGAGGATAAATAACATTAATACTCGTATTTTTCACACCAGTGGGGTCAGAGACGGATTTGAGGGGGGTGTAGTCCGTTCTAGGTCCAGCCCAAATCCAAGTTAAAATTTTTTTTTTTACAAGCCTACTTAGAAAATTGACCCCATTCCAATTAAACCCATCATTTTTTTAAAACCCAATTGCTAGACATTGAATTGAAAGTCCAATTTGGCAGTTCCACCATAAAAGGGCTGAATTTTGTTTAAATGTTGAGTGGTGACACTATGGCTGAATTTTCTTTTCATTTAATAATATAAATGTTATTTTGTAGGTATATAAATATTCTATTGGGTATTATTTGATTTAAAACAAGGAAATTGAATGATTGACTTGGTTTTTACTTTTTATTAATATAGGTAATTTTGAGTCACTGTGTTGATTTGCTCATTTATAGAGAAGTTCTATTCTCTAGATTTTTCAAAATAAGATATTATTATATTAGAATTCGAGTTATCACATTATGAGTTAAGTATGAAGGGTGAGTCTCCATTTCAAGTATCTACATTTATTGAATTATGTAGATAGTTGACTGAGAGTGGAAGGTCGGAGAGTTACATTATGGTGACTAGATTGAGTCATCTTGTATTGACCTGTTTCTACCACGAGCATCAAGCGAGTATTTTTAGTAATGAAACATGTGAAAACGACACTTCGCAACAAAATGAATGATGACTTTCTTACTGATTGTATGATACTTTTTATAGAAGGAGAACTTACTGAGAAAATCGATCTAAATTCTATTATAAATGAGTATTATGTTTCAAATTCTTGTCGGAAACGATTTAAATAGATAATGTTCTTTAATGAATTTTTTTAGTACATGTAAATTTTATTATATTGACTTTATTAAGTACTTTCGGCCCTCCTTAAAAAATCCTGAATCCGTCCCTGAGTGGAGTAATGCTAGTTATGGCTCGTTTGAAATGACTTTTTTATTTGCTTCTATTTCTTATAGAAGAGTTATATTAGAAAGTTACATTAAGTAAAAAATTCTTCTAGCCATACAAAATATTTCCAAAAAATTATTCAAGCATGTTTAACAGTAGTTTCTTAATATCATGAGCAACTTTTGACTTTTCAAAAGTCATGCCAAACGAGCTCTTAGTATTGGTACTACTTAACTTGATTTAGGTGACACTAAGACATTTTTATTTATAAATTAAGGGAAAATTGTAGTAGTGGTCCCTTACCTTACTTTTTTTTTCTGCAGATTTTACCATAACTTTCAATTTGTGCCAACGAAAATCCATAACCTTTTATAAATTAGCAGTTGAAGTCCCACATCCATTTGACCATTAGTTGACCAAGCGAATTGATTTTAACCATATTTAGCAAGGACAAAAGGGTAACTTTAGAATTAATATTTTTCCAAATATTATTAACAATTAGAACAACAATTAAATTAAAAACAAAAAAGAAAATATGCCCTACCCATCACCATCTTCTGCCCTACCCCCATCACCCATCCCCACCTCTCCCCACCCACAAGCCAAACCATAATCCAAAGTTGTTGTCGCCTTCGTCGGACTACTAGCCAGCTCTTTAAACCACCAAACTCTCGTAAATATCTCAATCACAAATGTTAGGTTTTGTGACAAAAATTCTATGTGATTTAAAAGTTTGTTTAATCTTGATTTAGAAGTACGGTTTGATTAGGAATCAAATATAATGGTGTTTTGATTGAATGGGGCAGCAAGCCTGGTGTCGGGACTGTGCTTAAGCGCCCGGTAGTGTGGTTTTACGCGATTTCCTAATTTTGTTAGGATTTTTGGACCTCTACTTCTTGGACTCCACAATTTCGAGATTTGACTTCTGTAAATACTCCACAAGGTATAGACACAAAAAAGAGAGAAAAATAAAAGACTCAAGAGATGTCATAACAATTAGATCTTTGTGTATACATTAGAAATAAAAGAGAATTGCTTAGATTAGATTGAGATGATCAAATCTTATAAGACAATTGATTGTTTCTTGGTATAATAAATTCTCATCTTTCACAATTTTCTTGATTGTTGTGTGATCCATTAAATTTCATATTTTCCATATTTTTTTTCTTTAGTTATTAGGCTGATTTCTCAACATGTGATATCAAAACATTCTTGATATCGATGTTAATTCATAACAAGTAGTATTAGAACCAAGGGTTTTTTGGTGATTTCTTGAGATGTCCAAATTAATTATTAAAACAAGGAACAAGGTCGATTGTTCAGGGATGACGCTTTGAAATTTGAAATTTCGCTTTTGAAATGCATGCAACAGTAGATTTTCATTATGGCAAATCAAGATGCGAGCGATTCTTGCTTAATTGGATCTTGATGATGCTTTATTGGGAATTGATAGAATGTCTGCAACAATGTATGCGGAGGAGAAATAACGGAAGGATCTAAAAGCCCTATCTCAGATACATTTTCATCTTTCTAATTAAATTCTTTGGAATGTGGTAAAGGAGAAAAGTGCCGCTGCATTGTGGTTGAAGTTTGAGCAGCTTTGTATGACAATGAGCTTGACAAGTAAGTTATACTTGAAGCAACGTTTGTATTCTTATCGCTTGATGGAGGTGGATCTTTGGAAGGTTATCTATCAATGTTCAAGGAAATCGTGGCTGATTTGGAACGATGGAGGTTGAGTATGATGAAGAGGATTTAGGGCTGATATTGTTATGCTCATTGCCGCTTTCATATGTGACTTTTAGATATACCATTCTCTATAGTCGGAATACTCTTACAATTGACGAGGTATATGATGCGCTTTATTCTAAGGAGAAGATGGAGCATCTGGTCATCGGTTCTGAGGCTCATAGAAAGGGTCTCATTGTTCGTGAGAGGAAGACAGGTAGTCATGGAAGGGGTAGAGTCAATGATAGAAACAATGGTATAGTCTATTGGTATTGCAACAACAAGGGGCACATGAAGAGAGATTGCTATGAGTTTTGGAAGAGGTTTGCTACTATAGATCAGGATAAACTATCAGAAAATGCCAGTAATATTAATCTTGCAGAAGAGAATAGTGATGGAGATTTGTTGATTATTGAAAGTGACCCCAAACTTGATGAAGATTGGATTCTTGATTCCGCTTGCACTTTTCATATATGTTCAAATCGGGATTTATTTTCTTCATATGAAACAATTACAAGGGGTTCCATGATGACGAGAAGTAATGAGCCTTGTAGAATAGGTGGGATTGGTAACGTCAAAATCAAGATGTTGAATGCTAGAATACTTGACCAAGTTCGACATGTTCCAGGTATAAACAGAAATCTGATCTCTTTAAGTGTTCTTGATTCAAAAAGATACATGTATACTGGTAGAGGTGGAGTTCTGAAAGTTAGTAAGGGTGCTCAGGTTGTGTTTAAGGGGCAGAGAAAGTCCTGGTTATATGTGTTGGAAGGTTCAGCGATCACAAAGGAAGCAGGTGCAACTTATAGTTTGATAAACGGTAACTCGGGTAGAGTTGGTTGTGATCGGATTGTTCGTGGTGATTTAGACAATAATATTTGGAAGGTGGAGCTGGTTGTGATCTTGTTAATTATGTTGCTCATGGTGATTTGAGCATATTTGACAACTCGGGTAGAGTTGGGATTGCTTGTGGTGATTCAAGCAAGTTTGATGACTCGGCTGGAGCTGGAGGTGTACAGGATGATTTGAGCAAGGATGGTGTGCAAGGTAGTTTTGCTAGTATGCATGGCTTGGATGTAATTCACAGTTGTTGAGTATACCCGGAAGGGGGCATGGGGTGTCCGGTTGTGACATGGTGGAAGAGTTGGAGAATGATTTGAAGGGTGAAATTTTAATTCCTTGATATGAAATTTGTGTCAAGGTGGAGTTTGTTAGGTTTTGTGACAAAAGTTCTATGTGATTTAGAAGTTTGTTGCATGAAGGAAGCTTGTTTAATTTTGGTTTAAAAGTACATTTTGATTAATAATCAAATATCATGGTGTTTTGATTGAATTAAGGAATTGGAGATGAAGTAGAATACTTTAAAGAAAAAGAAAAAAAAAAAAAAAGGATTTCAGCATGCCTGGCGCTGCGGCGACTGCACCCCTGAATGGGGCAGCAAGGCGCCGGGCTTGGGTACCGCGACGCCGAGCCTGGTGCCGAGGTGCCTGGTAGCGTGGTTTTACATGGTTTCTTGATTTTGTTCGGACTTTTGGACTTCTGCTTCATCTTGGACTCCACAACTTCGAGATTTGGCTTCTATAAATACTCCACAAGGTATAGAAAAAAAAAAAAGACTAAAGAGAGGTTATAACAATTAAATCTTTGTGTATACATTAGAAACAAGATATGCTTGTTTAGATTAGATTGAGATAATCAAATCTTGTAAGATAATTGGTTATTTTTTTGTATAATAAATTCTACTCTTTCACAATTTTCTTGATTGTTGAGTAATCCATTAAATTTCATATTATCCATATTTTTCGTCGTTAATTATTTGGCCGATTTCTCAACAAGTGATATCAAAACATTCTTGATGTCGAGTCGAGGTTGATTCATAACAACAAACCCTCATAATGTAAAGAAAAAGTTTGAGAATCTTGTGCAGTACACCTTTAAATCTATATTATAGTCCTTGGCTAAGCAAGATAATTTGCATATTCTCATGTTAAGCACCTTCGATCTCTTGATTCCATAACTAGAGCTCGCCAAGCTCATAGAGTCTCATTTGTTTCCAATCACAGAAACATTGAATGTCTTTCTAATTTGCCTCCGAATTGAACCCATTTAATAGAAAAAGTTGATAATCTACCTGAAGATGTAGAAACCACCATTAATTTACCATTCGATATGGTCCACTACCTTAAAATTGCCTTTGACGAGTTTCAACCAAAAAGCATTTGTTTGTTGAAAAACTCCTCACTTGATTAGGTTATTATTGATTTTGCTCAATACTGGTTATCCCCATAAGTTGTTAAATGCAATATTCACGAAAATATGTTTCAAATTTAAATTACTGCAAGTGCACGGTTCGATGATAAGTAATAAAATGGAAATCCTAGGATTTCAAGTATCGCTCCCACGAGGATTGATTTAACTTGATTTTTATTAAACTGAATCTATTAAATTTGAGATGAGTTTTTCAATTTCTATGATTAATCTAAAATTATGACTTAAATGCAAAAGTGACGTTTCAATGCAAAATATTTGAATGAAATTAATGTATGAAAAGGCGCACTAGGATCTCGAATCACCAAGCAAAGTTCCCTTTTAACCCCTATTTCACTATTTGATAACATGATGAATTGGTTGAAGAATAAATGTTTCTAACTTATTCAACAATCTCTTTCTAGTAGAATTGAATCTATTCTAGCATACCATTTGACTATATTTTTATGACAAATGCAATAGATAAGAATGCATGACGTTTTGTAAACACTTAGAGATTCACGTAAAGTATAGCGGTATATTTCTATTTCTATTAGACCCTACGATGATTTATACCTTATTGAGTTTATTTTCCTTCTTTCGAATGCATAAAATAAACCACTCAAACTCATACAATTATTGCGCATATAATTGTAGATGCAAGAAAGTGTATATAAATCATTCAGCATCCATCAAACATGTTTGAATATCAAATTGCAAAAATAGAAATTAAAAGATCAAAATGCAAGGTTCATCGTTCACCTATTACAAAAAAAGTCTAGTCTAACATAGATAAAATAAAAGAACAATAAAATAATAAAGGGAAGACATCACCAAAAACTTGAATTAAATCTTGAAATCTTGAAGTTTGAAGTGAATATCATTGTTCTTGCCTTCTTGTTAGCTCCCCAATGTGTTTTTCTCTCAAGGAAGGCGTAAAAACCTAGTTTTGGACGAGTTTAGGGTTAAATAGGATTTCAAGATACCCTACCATAAGAGATTGGTTCGAATAAGGAAACCATAAAATTCGCATTCAGAATGAACCATGCGACTACATGGTATAAACCCACGCAACTGCATAGTTATAAAAAAATTTCACTGTTCATTCCCTGTTGAAAGCTGGGCGACCACATGAACTTTCTACCATGCGACTGCATGGTAGAAAATTTTCTCCATTTGGTTCACTTTCGTCTCCAAGTTTGTTTCATCTACCTCTTGGCCTTGCTTTCTTCTCCCTCTTATTCCAACATTCCATGACACCCCCAACGTGTTACTTAGCTCAATTCCGTGCTTGATTTGCCATTCGGGTCATCTTTTGAATAATTACATTTTGGTCCTCGAAGTTTCATTTTCTTCCAAGTTGATCATTTTTCGCTTGCTTTTGTATACTCTTCAATCCATCCATTAATGAACTCCTACAAATACAAATTATATCAAATTAAGCCATATTTTAACATATACATCAACAATTTTTCATGTTTTTATGACCTAAATAAGTGTGCAAAACGCACTTATCATGCAACATTCCATATTTCAATGTGCATTTTTCACCATATTTGCCGCAACAATTTTGATTGTTGTTTTGGTGTTCATATGTGGGGGTAGGGGTGTGGGGTGGCAGATTTTCATTTTTATTTTGTTTAATTGTTAATATTATTTTGGAAAATATCAATTCTAAAGTTGCCATTTTGCCCTTACTAAATTTGGTCAAAATCAATTTGTTTGGTCAACTAACGGTCAAATGTTTTCATCCATTTGGACTTCAACCGCTAATTTATGAAAGGTTATGGACCTTTGTTGACACAAATTGAAGATTATGGTAAAATCTGCAAAAAACTTAAAGGTTAGGGGCCGCTGCTGCAATTTCCCTATAAATAATGCTATTTCCGTTTGGTCTCCATTAAAATTATAATTCATTTTTCTCTCTATTCTTATCAATCACACAGTCTCTAATAAAATAATATTATACGTAAACTTAAAATAATTTCTTCATTTTCAACTACACATTCTTCAAAAAAATATTATTCTAAAAATCATAATCTCAAATAAAGGATGTCAAATGGGGTAGTCTATGTGGCATGTCATATTTTATGAACCAATTAAATATTAAAAATGCTAACTATTTAGACTCATAATAAGTATGTGGCATTTAAATGATACTCACTAACTTACCATTTAAAAAAAAAAAAAAAAAAAAACCTCATCTTTTCATCTTAGACGACATGTTTGTTAATAGCACTAATTGTCACGTAGACTCACAATGATTATGAATCTAGATGAATAGTATTATTTTTTATTTATATGGATGGTATTAATAGGGGAAATACTTGGAATTGGCCTAAAAAACAAGGCCATTTATTGTTTTTGGCCTTTGACCATTTTTAAGCCTTAAAATGCCTAAAATACCCTCAATATAAATGGTTTCAAAATAAGTCATTCAACTATAAAATAAACTCTATTTTAGTCCTTAAAAATTTTTTAATTTAGGATTCGACACCCCCTTTGGAATTAAAATTTAAAATTTTCACCATCAACTCTTTCCACCTTAATTAAGTCCAAAACATTCAATATTGATTTTGTATTTTTGTTAATAATTGTATTTTTGCATAAACCATAAACCCCTCAAAAATGGTATCAGAGCCCTAGAGATCATGGAAATTGAAAATACTGAGGATATAGAAACTGAAGTTTACGAAGGAATAGAAGGATATGCCTTAAAAGGAAAATTTGATTGGGAAAAATTTAGAAAAATAAATAAAGCAGAATTAAATCTTAAGCCTCCAGGAGAAAATAGATTATTCAATATGGTAGGTTCAGCTTTAAAAGAAAAAAGCTAGTTATCAATGAATATCACGAAATAGAAAAAGCAATAGATGTAAAACATACTCATGGAAAAATAAAACTAAATCTAATAACAAAAAGAAATATTAATGAATTTCTAGGAAAATTAAAACCAGAAAAAAGAAATAAAATATCTTATGTTTACCTTGCTGGAATACAAATAATAATAAAATCATGTTTTAAAGAAGGAATTAATAGTCCTATAATACTTAATTTACAAGATGAAAGATGCATAAACGCAGAAAATGGAAATTTAGGAATAATTAAAGGAAACTTAGCATATAAAAAATTAAAATTTACGTGTTACCCAAGATATTGTGTACATATAAATGATAAAAATTTAGATGATTGTCTTAGTTTACATTTTAAGATGCCTAATAAAATACTAAAAGATGATAATAAAGTTTTTACTATATTATATCAAGGATTATACTGTTATTCAAATAGTAATTATGGAAATATATACATGGAAAAACCGTTTATAGAAATTGATGAAGAATTTAGAGATATAGGAGAAGCAATTCTACCCAGAAAACAAAATATAGAAGAAATAGAAAATTTTGAGATAGGACATGATGCCATAAGTATTGATCAACCTTTAATACCAAAACAAATAACTTATAAAGAAAATAAGATAATTATTGGAAGTAGTAGCACTTCAAGACATAGTATTTCAAAAATAAAACAAAATAAAAATAGTAATGTCTATGGAATAAAAGGAAAATTCTTTAATGGAAATAAATGGATAAATGAAAGTAGAATACTTATTGATACTAGAGCAAGTCAAAATCATATTTGCTCTCTAATAGATGAAGGAATTAAAAAGAAAAAAGTAGAGCCCTATAGTTATAGAGATTTTGAAGGAAAAATAAACTCTTGTGATATAATAGGACAAGTTCAAATTAAACTTGGGAGTTTATTATTAAACATAGAATGTTATATAGATAATAATATGAACTTTGATGAACATCCAATATTATTAGGAAATTCTTTCTTAGATAGTTTAGATAATTATAAAATAGATAAAGAAGGAATTCTTATTATACATCAAGGAATAACTACATATTGTCATAAAGAAAAATGAGTAGAGAAATAAAATTTCCAATAAGTGTATATATACAAATAACTGTATTCGAAACAAAAATAACTACTTGTGCTTTAATAGATACAGGAGCTGAAATAACTGTATTTAAAGAATTCTTATTACCAAAATGGATAGAAAACAAACAACAATTAACGTTACAAGGAATAACTGGAGCAAAAGAATCATTAAAATACAAAAATGAAAACATAGAAGTTATCATAGGATCTAAAATAGTAACTATAAAAAATGTTTATCAATATAATATAAATGATTGTGATATTATTCTAGGAAATGACTTTTTACAACAGTTTAGTCAATATAGTCAAAATATTTATACTATCCAATTAAGAACCCCTTGTGGACATTTACTAAAAATTGCAAGAAAATTTAAACCATTCAGAGTTCAGCCAGCTCAGCGTGGTGAAAAGATAGAATTTATACCAAAATTACTCAAATACTCAATCAGAACAATTACTCTTGACCAAATAAAAGAACTTTTAGCAAAAAACTATAATGATAATCCACTTGAAAAATGGGAAAAATCAAAAATTACAGCTAAAATAGAATTACTTGAACCTACAATCATTATTAGAGTCAAACCTATGCTTTATAATCAAGAAGATAAAGAAGAATTTCAAGTACAAATTCAAGAACTTCTTGATCAAAAACTTATAAGAAAAAGTAATAGCCCTCATAGTAGCCCAGCTTTTATGGTTAGAAATCATGCGGAAATAAAAAGAGGAAAACCTAGAATCGTAGTAAATTATAAAGAAGTTAATAAAAATACTAAATTTGATGGATATTACCTACCAAATAAAGAAGTCTTAATAAATATAGCTAAGAATAAAAAATATTATTCAAAATTTGATTGTAAATTTGGATTTTGGCAAATCAAGCTAGAGGAAAATAGTATACCATTAACAGCATTTAGTACCCCTCAGGGACATTATGAATGGATAGTTATGACATTTGGATTAAAAAATGCACCACAAATTTATCAAAGAAGAATGGATGAAGTTTTTAAAACTTATAATTTTCTTATTGTTTATGTTGATGACATACTTGTTTGTTCAGAAACATATGAAGATCATCTTAAACATCTTAGAAACTTTGCTATACTTTGCTCAAAAGAAGGTATAATACTTAGTCAGAAAAAAGCAGAAATAGCAAAAAATGAAATTGAATTCTTAGGAATGATAATAAATAGTGATGGGAATAAAATTACAACCTCATATTTCAGAAAAAATAATCCTGATAAATTAGAAAATAAGCAGCAAATTCAGAAATTTTTAGGATGTCTTAACTATGCTGAAGGATTTATAGAAAAACTTGCAGAAAAAAGAAATAAATTACAAAGATTATTAAGAAAGTCAAATAAGTTAGGATGGAATGAAGAACATACTCTTTGTGTTAAAAACCTAAAAGAAAATTGTAAAAATTTACCTAAACTTAGACTTCCTGATAAAAATGATAAGTTAATTGTACAAACAGATGCATCAGATTTGTATTGGAGTGCTTTATTAAAAACCGATTTAAATGAAATTTGTAGATATACTAGTGGAACATTTAATAATGCTGAAGTAAATTATTCAACTAATGAAAAAGAATTATTAGCAGTTATTAAAGGAATAAATAAATTTAAAATGTTTTTGCTACCTAAAGAATTTATTGTTCAAACTGATAATACTCAACTTAATGGGCTAGTAAATAATAAATTATCAAATTCACCTCAACATAGAAGATTGCATAGATGGCAAGTGTTATTATCTTTTTATAATTTTAAATTTGAATATATTAAAGGAAAAGATAACTTATTTGCTGATTTCTTGAGCAGGAATCATGAATATGGAAAAGATTGAAGCATTTACCAAGGAATTACAAAATCTTCTAACAGATTTTAATACAGATTATCTTGCTGTTCAAGAGGATCATCTTGATATTCAACAAACCTTGTGTGATTTATCAAACAAAGTTGTTGAGAGCGTAAAAAAGATTGATAAATTAAACAATAATAAAGAAAAAATAGTTGAAAATTGACAGAATGTTTAGACTTTTTTGTAACTTGCAGCCAAGAATACCCTCCTTTACAAAAAGGTGAATACAGTCGAAAGGCTAGTCACATCCCATTTCAGGAGATTAATACATCCACCTCAAGTGGAGAATCAAAATTTAAGAGAAATGACTCTCTTACCTCGCAAGAGGAAAAAGTCATAAAAAAGGGTCCACAACAATCACCCGTCAATATTGACAAATTGTTGGAAAAATTTACAAATGGAAAAGGAGCCACTCACCTTTTGGGTGAAACATCCTTATCAAAAGGCCCATTGGAACAGCCTACTGTTATCAGTGAATTCCAAGAAAATAAAAAATCATCCACCGGTGACCTTAAATCACCAAAGGGAATAATTGCAACTCATCATGTTAGAACCAATTTACATCCTATGGAGAAGGAGTATTACGAATTCTCAGAATGGATATATAATTTCAGAGAAGGAAGTTCTCTTTACTTAACAGCCCTTCCAACGGCGATTTATCCAAGGATTAGTGCAGTTCAAGGTGCTGATCCTATTATTGTTCGAAAATTAGCAACATTTGGATTTTTAGATCGACTCTTCCCAGGAACAGATCTAAAAGAAATTGAACAATTCGACAGAGAATTTGTTAACTGTGTCAAAAAATACAGTGATAAACAACCAGTTGAATTGAGATTCTATACTATCAGTCCTGAGTATAAAGAACCAGAATGGTATGGAGAGCATCATCTTGTCACTATTCGAAAAAATAATGGGAATCCACTCAAGGAGATTCAGATTTTTAAGGAGATGCCCACTATCAATAGAAAATGGATGATTTACAGACGAGCCCTTGGAATTAAATCAGTTTGCTCAACCATGCAATTTTTCTATGGAGAAAAATACATGGTGTATGGAATGAGTAATAATTGGATCCTTATCTGCAGAGGAGACAAAGAATCAAAAATTTTAGAAGATAAGATTTGTGAAATCTTGAACGATCAATTCCTCGGGAGTGAGGAATGCATAAAAGAAGCTTGCAGACTGATGGGACACGTCCACAAATAAAGGACGATAAGAAAGCTACATCACCAGACAGCACCATGTGATCATTAAAGAAAAAGGAGACAGCTGTTAAAAGCTGGAATAAAGTTGCCGACACTAGCAGACAAGAGCTTTGACTATTGCAACCACTTTGAAGAAATTATTGTACTTTTACTTTTATGTTGTAAAATTTCGATTGGCTAGAAGCTTCTCGGTGAAGTGCAAGCCTATCTATAAATAAAGACTCTTCTTACTTGAAGAGGCAGGACCAAAAAATCCACAAAAAAGAAATATTCTCTCCAAATGATCTTTGTAACCACTTTCTTGAAAGAGTAGAAACCACTCTTCGGAGTATCAATCTCTGTAAAAAATTTTGTATAATAGCTAGGGGTGTAAGCGGTCCGGTTTTTGCGGTTTTTAACAAATTTTCAAACCAAACCGTTTAAACCGGTTTGAGAAAAACCCAAACCTAAACCAAACCATTTTGAACGGTTTCAAAAAAACTCAAACCTAAACCTAACGGTTTGGTCCGGTTTCACCGTATTTTTTTTTTGTCCGTCTACTTTTATGACATTAATTCATTGAATTCAATATATATTTATATCTTATTAGCAATAAATCTAAAACAAACTAAATATATATACTACAAATTTAAATATCAACTAAATCAAAGTGAAATCACAATAAACTAAAATATAGTTTTTTGTTTGCCATTTTAGGCTAAGACGTTACGATATCGTTATAATACAAGTCTACTAAACTAAATATAAAACCCAAAAAATATAATGATGTTCAACAAGACCTCGTAATCATCATATCTGAAAAACAAAACTACTAATTAAACAAAAAGAATAACCAACCATAATAATAAATCAATTGTTTATAATATCTAAACATAACAATTACATAAGTTTGCCGTTGTATTTTGTTACGAATTCAATTTCTCACATATACTCAAACACCAATTATTGTCACACATGATTCAGTCTCCGTTGTCAAACAAATGCATTCGTTATATCATCATAGTATTGTATACTAGATAGATAAAAGAATCTTTAAAAATGTAGTAATAGAAAATATAAACCACATGCCACAACTTTCATTGAATCATCAAATGCTTCCACTTCGTCCAAATGTTTGCACGACACTATAAGTTCATTTTTAATTTGCAACTAATTCTTTCCGCATATACAAACCTCAACCATCCTTACACCTAATAAACTCCTAAAGGAATCAAGTATCTAACACCCAATTGAGAATGCAGATTGAAGCAATTGTAGAAATTTGAATTCTAAAGAGGAAAAGAGTTTTTGATAGACTATGTTAGTTTTGAGATTATTAGATATAAATTAGGATTATTTAGTAATAATAATACATATGTAATAGAAAATTATAAATTGACAAAAATACATACAAATGACAAAACTATTGAATTTTACATATTTGGATGAATTTTAAAAAAAAGATCATTATTTTTATTTTTTATTTTTTATATATTTTTTCGCCGGTCCGGTTTGGTTTCAAACCGCAATTAAAATTCTCAAAACCTAAACCAAACCATTTTTGACCGGTTTGGTTTGGTTCAAAACCATTTCGTTGACGGGTCCACGTGGCACCAAACCGACAGTTTCTAAAATGCGGTTTCGGTTTGGTTTTCCGGTTTGGCGGTTTTTGCTTACAGCCCTAATAATAGCTTTCTAGCTATCATCAGATCAATAAAGTCTTTAAGTTTGAAATAAATCTTTTATTACGCTTTGAGTGTTGTTCTACACAGTGAGTCTGTTTGAGAGTTTTAAGTGCCTATGTGTCCGTTTTGCTATGATGCTGTTGGACTTTGGCCAACTCTTGTGACGAAGGTGACCAGAAACATATAACATTCTTGCTATTTGACGAAGCGTGGTAAGGCCCTTATTTTAAGCTATAAAGATATTTATTGTCTGAAGATTTATTTGAAGATCATTATATAAGAATTTTTATAGGATTGTATACTTTGAATAACTTTTCATAATGGAAACTTACGAATTTTATTATAGAATTGTACCTTTTAGATACACTAATAGTATTGATTATAGTCACATAATAGAAATTCCAGAAACTTATGATAGTTTTACTAGAGGAATAAATTTCATAAAAAGAGATTCTAGATATTACCAAAAATGTCTTACAATTGCTTATTTGGGATTAAAAGAAATATTGCCTAAAGAAATAATAAAAATGATTATATTTTTCTGGTTAGATAGTGAAAATAGTGAAAAAACCTTTGAAACTATAGAGCAAAATGATAATTATGATAGTTATAATAATGTTGCTGAATTATATGATTTTGATCTTAGTTTTGATGATAAAGAATAGAAGAATTAAAAATATTCAAAATCACATAAAAAATTTATAAATGAGAAAACCTATCTCTAACAAATTACCACAAGAATATAAGAGATTAAAATTTAATCTAACACTAAAATTTTATATATCTATAATAAAAATAAACTAGATTTTGTTAAATTAAAAGAATATTTAGAATACACAACTATTAAATAAAAATAAAACATGCCTGTAATAACTAAAAAATTTTGTGATAATAAAATAAAAATCTTAGAAGAACAAATAATAACTAGAAGCAATAGAAGAGAAATTGAAAGAGAAATTTTTAACTGGAATAAAATTAAAAGAAAATTAATAGGTAATGAAATTACAAGAGAATTAAGAAGAGAAGAACAATTAAGAAGAGAAATAGAACAAATGATAAATAATATAGTAATAAATCCTTTAAACCTACCTGATTAATATGAGTTTACCAACAAAAATAAGATTTGATAAACAAGAAATCGAAAATATAAGACTACCAATAGGAAGTTATCAAAATAGGGGATGGAATACTACTATGTTTCAACCTTTAAGTTCATGGGGAAATACAGATGGATTTTTAAATATGACTACCAACTGGACTAATGCATTTTTATGGCAACAATTAGGACAAATAAAAACTAAAGATATAGAAGCTATAGATGGAATTAATAGCATAGATCCAAACGATGAAATAGCTAAAGAAAGATTAGAAGTTTTAAGTAAAAATATGTCTAAACAATTTAATAAAATCAAAGAACAAATTAATAATCTTGAAGTATTTGATGAAGCTAAACTTGAAGAAATACAAAATCAAATATCAAAAATTGCTCAGAAAAATAATATTAATAAAATTGTAACTTTAGAAGAAAAACTAGATATTATTAATTATAAAATAGATATTTTATTAGACAAATTAGGATTTGAAAATATTAAACCACCTTGTAAAAAATCTAGAGGATGAGTATGAATGATAAAATTAATTTAATTGAAAAAGGTATAAAAATAATTGAAGAAAAAATTACTAGAATTGAAATAAGCTATGAAGAGGTAAAAGAAAAATTACAAAATAATTTTTTAAGAATAGAAAATCTTTTAAATAGAATAATAGAAAATCTAAATAGAGAAAAACCTTTTAAACCAGATTATACTGAAGAACTTAAAGAAGTAAGAAAGAAAATAGAAAAGTATGAAGAACTAATAGAATTTGATGAAGGATTAAAAGATGATATAGAAAGATTATTAATCGATCTTAGAAAACAAGAAGAAAATCTTACCAAAAAAGAAGAAAAAAGAGAAGAAAAATTAATTATTAAAGAATAATGAATGAAGAAATGGAAAACCTAATATTCGACTTAGAAGATTTAAAAATTTGTGAAGAAATAACTAAAAATCATATGGTTGGAAGAACAGGAGGACCACGAGGAATTAAAGAAGAAGATTTTGGAGAAGTTGGACAATCTAGTACAGCTAGATATGAAGCTGAAATAGACCCTAGAAGATATGTTAATACTAAACTTGATTTTAAAGTTAGAAAAAATAAAATGTATAGAGATCAATTTAGACCAGTATTAAGAGAATCTGGACAAATGAAAATTACAGGATCATATTTATATTTAGATTGTGAATTAGATGTTAGAAAAGCTATTAACGAATGGAGCACTAATATGATAGCACACTTTAATTATAATCGAAGTAATACTGATAATAAAAATAGAACTGAATATTTATTAGCAACTTTCAAAGGAAATGTAGCTAATTGGTATGGAGGATTAGAAGAAACAACAAAAGGAATTTGGAAAGATAGTATTGAAGCAGGATTTGGAATTACAATAAATGAAGAAATAAATAAAGTTGCTACAAGAATTTATAGAGAATTTGCAGGAGAAGATTGGGTAAGTGAAAGCACTAAAGCTAAAGCAGAAGAAATAGAAGATGCTAAAAATAGAATAGAACATTTACAAATTTGTAATATGTGTTATTTTAATGAATATTGCTGTGAATATAGCAAATATTACTATATAATGTATGGAAATGGAGTAGATAAAGATTATTATAAAGATGTTTTTATTAGAAAATTACCACCACCATGGAATAATTATTTTCAAAATAAAATTAGAGAAAGACAAATTGGAAGAAATGCAGAAGCTTATACTTTAGGACTTATAATAAGAACTATAAAAGATGAAATAAGTTTAATATGTAGCAATCAAATGGTTTATAGACAATCAGGATTTGTACAAGATAGAATTTGTTGTCAAGACACTGAAGTACCAGGAAATTGGGGATGTTATGATTATAGAAAAAGAAAAAGAAAAATAAAACATAAAAATATAAAAGGTTTAAAAGAAAATATTTTAAACCAAAAAGGAAATATTTCAAAAGAAAATATAGATCTTATAATAAAAAACCATTAGATAAAAAACGATGTAAATGTTGGAATTGTAATAAAGAAGGACATATAAGCACTGAATGTCCAAAAAAGAAAGTTAGAGTGCTAATTACCGATTTTGAACAAATTAGAGATGAATGTGAAGAAGTCAACTTTGAAGAAATAGAAACTGATGAAGAAATTTTTGAAGAAAAATCAGATTCGGATGAAATATACAGTGAAGAAGAATAGAAATAGAAAAAATAAAACTATTCAAAGTCTGAGGACTAATTTTGCAATATAAAACCTATTTCATTAAGGGCAAAATAGACTTTTTAACAAAAACCTAAAATTTGAAAAGTCAACGGGCCATTTTTAATAATCCCCCTATTAATAGACAATTTATAAATGCATTTTATTTAAATAAATTTCGAAATAGTGTATAATAAAACCTACGAAAAAAAAAAGCTATCAATAGAGACTTCTAAATTATTAGCTTTTAGTCAATAGGAACGTTGAAAACTTTTATTATGCTTCTTAAATTTAAATTTATTATCACTTGCATGTTACTTTTGTAGGAGACAATATCACCTAATTTTGATCTCTACAATGTTTTTTTCTCACAAATGATGGTATATTATTTTCTTGGTGTTCTCATTGCCCTACCAAGTCAGGAAATTGTGGGGAATGTTGTGACTTTTGAGCCTTCCACCTACCCCCTTATTTTCAACTAACCCATACCCTGCCTGTTTTATCGATAACGTTGGTTCAAACTATGGTTAAGATTTTACTTTGACAGTGTAGAGTTTCATTGGTACAGTTTTTATGTTCATAATCTAAGTCGATAAATAGTGTAAAAAAAAAAAAAAAAAAAAAAAAAAGTAAAGGATGAAATTATAGATTATTTAAGAAAAGACATTTTGATGTCTGTAATTAGTATGAAGTATAAAAATATGAAAAACATATCCATTAGTTGGGAAAAGATATTAAGACATGGGTTGTATCTTAAATGCCAACTTTATTAAGACTGATAGTTAAATCTTCGACAAATCTTGAAATTCAAATATTGTTTTGAAATTCATCTTAGATTAATGAATTTTAATATCATATTAAGATTTGAAATTCTACGAGAAACTAAAGTTTAATTCTTATCTTAAATACGTTCTACGTAGGCGAAATTGATTTTTTTTTTTTTGCCCAAAGCATTCACAATTTTCAATAAATGAGTAACAGTAAGACTTGAACTAGAAACATTTGCATACTCTGATAACATAAAAGAAGAAAATGGAATATACAATTTTGATTACAATATATATATATATATATATATATATATATATATATCAAATAAAGAAAAGGAAATGAATAGTTGTTGAAATCGTTTCTATTGAACCGTGTCAATTTTAAAGAGCTCACTGTTGAAATTTGAAAACACTAGGCTCAACTATTCTAGGTTATCATAATTTCTCAAAAGCATGATTGAAGATTCCTGTTGCAGTTTATGGACCAACGTGAAACAATTATCATTTTTTGTACCGAAAAGAAGTGATGGCAAATTCAGAAGAAGCGTGACAATTTGTACCAATATTCTTATCATTTTTTCAAAAGCATTATTGCAATTCTGGAACCATCATAAATATTAGTTGTAAAATTTTCCATAGAAGCTTTAAAAAGAAATGCATAGGCTGACAAATACAGGTAAAATTATCAAATGAGGACAGACCATCTCAACAAATTATTAAATAATTAATATTTTTAAACACATTAGTTTACTGCCAATTTGGAAGACGCGACAATTAGTAAATAGAATGAGAATCACATGTTGCAACTTCCAGACATAATTTATTTCTTTCTTAAATTTGATGTTTACTCTTCTTAGAAAATAATAATTGCTATGGGTCTGTGTTAGGTGAAAACTATTATAAATGTTCCCCACCGACCTTATCCTCCCCCGTCAATCAATATATTGAAAAGACGAAAATCGATTCTATAAAAGTCGTATGGAAAAGTGAGGGAAAAAAAGTTGATTTTTCCAATCGAAATGTCACCGTTAGAGAAAACGATGAATAGAAAATGAAGAACTTTATCTTGTCACGATGTAAATCGACTAAATTATGTAGGTAACGACCATTGACTGATTAATAATTTATTATTTAAAAAATCAATAAGATAATTAATTATAATTTGATTATGACAGGTTTTTTTGGAAGTTTTATGCATTCAAAAAATACTTTCATACTTGTCCATATTTGATCAATGAAGAATATTCGATATTTATGAACGTTTATTTTCAAATAAAAATATTTATTTTCAATAAACTTAGGTTGTCTGCATCAATAAATAAAAATAAAAAATTTAAAACGATGGAATATCCATAACAGGTGGATTGGATGGACATCGAGTGGTTGATATTATCCCTCTATGCCCAAAACTTTAATGAGTATAGCTGTAGCAGTAAATGCAAGATTAATTACTTCCACAATCTCATCGGTTGAGATCTTTTTATATAATCCTTTTGAAAGATATAGGAGCAAAACAATCAACCTATTGATATTAAAACTATGGAACTATGTCGTACTGGTCAATGTAGGGTGACAAAGACTAAGCATAGGATGCTCGAAGTGTAATTACATAACTTTTTATTTCACTCAACATCTCCTAATTGAGTAAATTATATATTTATTTTCTTACTAAATACGTTTATTTTTTTATTTTTTTGGGGAAAACAAAAGTCGTGTTCAACTTGTGGGAATCAATTTTTTACACTAGGGTCAGTTTGATTGGAAGAATGGAATTGAGTGAAAAGAAAATGAATTTTAGGAAATTGAATTGTCTATAACTTGTTTTAGTGAGATGTTGTCAATTAATTGTGTTTGATTGATATAATTTTTTATCTGAAAAACATTGAGATTTTGGATCTTTTTGTATTTGTTTGATTTTATTTTTCATGAAAATAGTACATTAAATGGATAAAGTTTGTTATAATTTGAGATAAAATTTGTTTCCATTGCCAAAAAAAAAAATTGTCTAGAAAAGATTTCCCATCAAACCCATGGGAAAAAGTTTTCCTCAAAAAAAAATGTGAAAAACCAATTTTATGGAAAATTTAATCAATCAAACATGCGAAAATCTGGAAATGGAATTTAATTTCTATTTTTCATGAAAAATATAGCCCAATCAAACATGACCTTAAGAGAATTTTTGAAATATAAAAAAAATTTGTACCTAGAAATTTCAGTCATCAATGGAATTAAATGTGGCTGGCATAGTGGATCACCAACCAAGACCCAAGTGTGGGTAGCATAGTAATAAAGGTGGCCATAATGTATAGAATTAATCTATTTGTACCTAACATTTTACATAATTTATTACCGAATTGACAAGTGTTGGCATAGGGGGACCGCCACTTGTCAATTCGGTCAAATATTATGTAAAATGTCATGTACACGTTACATAACCGTGATGTATATACTTCTTTTGAACAAAATTTAAAATGTTGCAGAGGCCACTTGCAACAAGCCAAGCTTCACAATCTATAATCAGTCCACATTTTTTGGAAATAATAATTAATATATCATTAAGCAATTACTTTTTTTTTTTCACTTTTCAAAAACAAAATAACATGATTTTAATATTCTTGGTAATTTCTATTTCATTAAGAAATTACTTCATTTATTTTCACTTTTCAAATACAAAATAACATGATTTTTAACTTGTTTTAAAAATGGTTTCCATTATAATCTATTTTACTTGTTTCTAAACAAAGAAAATTGAGAAACGTATTCGTTGAAGATTAACACGGACTAAAAGAATTGTATTTTTAATGAAATTTTTCATGTTCGTCAATGAAATTTTTGTATCTTTGGTGGCGACTAGTAAGGATAAAGCTAATTGTACAAAAAATAATTTTAAATACGTTTTACCGATACTCACATGGGTGGGTCCCACGCTGGACCCGTGATAATAAGAAATTAGCTACAAAATATGCCGTGTCTTTATTTTCATGATGTCTCATCGTTGTTTTTCATTCAAACGAAAGTAACCAGAAGTTTTCATTGTTCGAATAGAAGAGAGTAACTCAGAAACCGTTTTACGAAGTAATTTTCATTTTTTAAGTCCTGTACTCTCATTTTACAGTCATTTTCTGAAGTTTTCTATTTTACCAGAAAGTATTTATTAAAATGAAAAAAAAAATAAAAAAAAATGCGCACGTTCAAAAGTCTAAGTCCTCGATTTTCTAGTACAAAAATGCTGGGCCACACTATTGTTTAAAAAAAAAAAAAAAAGAAGCGCGGGTCCCACGTGTGTGAGGGGCCTGTGAGCAAGCTTCTGGAACCTAGTCCATTAATGGATCCATCAATATTTATGAACCTTGAAAAGACAATACATTTGTGGATCACGTGTCATAAAAATTCCTAATCTCAACTTGGGTTACGTTACTTTGACAAAAGGTAATCCATAAATAAAGTAATATAAATATTTGGATGGAAAAGTTTACTGTAGTCAAAGCAATCACCGTATTCAAAGCAATCCAATGATGAAGTATTATATGACATTATGTCAATAATTATGTCACTGTAACGTGATTTGTTGAAGTTTTGACATGATAACAAAAAATAAAGGAATAATAGTAGAAACCCTCTAAAAAGTTTTCATGTGCAATATACTTCCTTAACTATTGAAAATCTAAGAAAATACCCTCGTTTGAAACATTTTGTATGAAAATTCCCTACCGTCAAGACCCGTCATGTATAAAAAAAATTGGATATAATTTGTAAAAAAAATAAAATGTTTGGATATTGAAATTACAATGATTCATTTTTAATTTTGGCATTTTTTATTGTTTTTAACGACAAATCTGATGAATCTTGACGGCAATGGAGTTTTTCGAACAAAATGTTTCAAAAAATGAGGGGTTTTTTTTTATATATATAACAATTTTCAATAGGTAGGGACATGAAAACGTTTTTAGGGATTTTCTGTTATTAATCTAAAAATATATGGGTATTGGATTTTTCTTAACTCAATTCCATTATTTATTTCACGTCTTAGCCATTTTCTTGAGAATTTTTTTATGAATGAACTACTATATCATCTCGATCCCTCTTAAACTATAATATATCCATCTTCTTAGTCCTTCCTCAAATAAAAACTCTTACCATGTATCAAAGCCACCGTCTTATGTAATCACAACTCACTAGCAAACACAAATTTATCTAGCCATGGCAATTAACTAAGACTCCCACCTTTGTTCGACCGTCTAATGTCTAAGTTTAGGGATTTGTTCCTGCACCACTTGTTGAGAATTAAAATTTTTGATAGAGTAACCCAATTTCTTTATAAATCTTTTATTTACATCGAGCTAGAGGGGAATTCTATTTGCATTTTCTCAACAAATATTCGTAGTTTATGTCAGCTTATTCAATGATGTTCAAGTTATCTAATTCAATCTTTGTGAAGTTAATTTGAAATATTCAAGTTATCAAACACGAAAAATAATTTCATACAAATTCAGAGATATAATTTAAAAGTCGGGCAGGTTGCAGAAGGCACCACCAATAGCAAGTAATAAAGGCAAAGATAGTTGAACGAAAAAGAGAGGCGTGCTTTCATTAAAGCGTATGCTTTTCCCATGCTGAATTTTAGTACGAGTTCTGGCCAATAGAAAGGTGGAAAAGAGTGGAGAAATGAAAGAAGAAAAAAAGATGGCCATGTGGAGCAGTGCTGAATAAAGATTAATCTACTTTCTCAGAGTGAAAATGATATAATTGTTGACAGATGTGTACGTGACAGTAGATGATAGATAGAAAAATTAATTGTATTTTAAACTGTTCAATGAAAATTGTTTCCCCGTTCTTGAGATTCATGGAAAATGATTTATTGACTTTGAACTAATATGAAATAAATTAAAGCAATATTATTTTATCATTATTTCGATAAAATTGAAGAAAACCTGATAAAAGGTAGAAATTATTTTACTTTTCATTACTTAAAAAAACTATTTATCAGTGAAGAGTTATACCCAATACATGGTCACCCACAAATCCTTCATAGAATCTATAATGAGCAGGTGGAATTGAAAAGTGATGAAAGGGCTGTCGGGCTAGAAATAGAATCATTCAATCTAAAAAGAATAAAGCGACTACATGTCATTGAAGAATCCAATGTTTTTAGATGATTTGGATTAGAATGAAATTATTGTTACTTTTTATATAACCTTGACTTTATGGACATGTGAAAATCGTGGTTTATTTATATGCTATACCATGGATGCTTTTGTTAATTAGATTATTATTATTTTTTTTATCAAACCGCGTCGAGGACGTTGAAGTACACTATTACGGCATAGAGCAAGAGGAGCTTGGGGTTGTGCAGTTGGGTCATATCCTTTCGGAGTACTGCTCATTTGTAAACACAATTATTTCGCAAGAACAATTTAAATTTGTAGATGGGTCCATGATTCAACATGTCACATGAGTGATGTATAGAGTAGTCACCACGAACACGTAAGAGTACTCAAAGGGACACCAAGAATCGATCAATTCAATTTTGGGGAAAAATAGATTTTGAAACAGTGTTTTTTTTTTTTTTTAAATGGGTGGTTAAAAAGAAAAAAAAAATCTGAATTTATGGGTAAAATTATTTTATAGGAGAATGTAGTTGAAAATGAACAACTATTTAGTAACCATTATTTCAAAAAAAAATTTATCCTCGTACTGATTTCCAACTACATATCATCACAATAATATATTTTTCACATAAACTCGAAATCTTTTCTTAGCCTTTGTTTGGTGGTCATTTTTTTTTAAAAAAAAAACACTGTTTTGATTAGTAATTTTTTGAAGAATGTGTGATTAAAAAATAGGGAAATTTTTTGATTTTACATTAAAATATTTTTAGGTGTGAACATATGGTTGAAAATGAGTACGTAGAAAAAAAGTTTTGAAAAAATATGAGACAAACTGCGGCTTATTTTTTAGTTACACATTTGCCCAAAAAGGACTATTTAAAAACTCAAATCTTTAGAAAAAAAGGTTGTCAAGGGACTGAGTTTTAGAAAAAAATTGTGTTTTTTTAACCTAATTCCGGTTTCTTCTCCCAGCTATATTAAACCTAATAATAATAATTTATTTCTCATATTTTTTTTAACTATACATTCACACGATAAAGTATATTGTACGTAAATCAAGAAATTTTTTTCCCATTTTTAACCACTAGAATCCAAAAAATCACTATTCAAAATATCATTTTTACACAAATAATGACCATCAAATATAGGTCAAATAAGCAATTAACTAATTAAAATTTATAGATGATTCTTTTTTTTTTTTTTTTTTTTTTCAGTATCTAAAGTTATTTTTTTTTTTTTATGTAATCACACATGTTAAAAACCTTTTACCTCACTCTTCTATGTGAAATCACAAATTGTTGTCACACTGATGACGAAACTATACTTTGCGATTCCTTTGTCAAAATCGAATCAACCTTTTATCTCGTACTATCTCCATAATAAAAGAATTAAGTTAGATTTGTCGAACTATTTCTTTGCCAGAAGTTTAACAGACCCCCACATGGGTGGGTCATACGTGAATAAAAAATGAAAAAAAAAAAAAAAAAAAAAAAAACCACCCACCCCCTACTTGGTAAATGTTCTATAAGTTTGTTTTTTTTCTGTAATTACAGCATGGTTGATAATAAAATTTAAAAACTTTGCACTTGAATTAATACTGTTTGGAAAGCATAACGAGCATGATCTCTCATATTTTTCCAATTTTATTTCAAGTGACACTTTGTAGAAGAAAACTAATCGTATTCAATAAATGAGCTTACCTACTTTTCTATCAAAATCCCTTGCATATTTGATTCAATTATGACCACAATGATCCTTACCTACTTCTTTATATAGTTTTAATGAATCTTGCAATCTCTCTGTTTAATTTTGATATATATTTTGAAGATACACGTTTAACTATTGTCACTAGAAAATAAATGAGATTTAATAATAAAAAATTTATTTTCACTGAATTTAGAGTTGAGTACGAACACTGGCAATCGACTGGGGCAAAGTGCAACCATCGATTAAATCAAAGACAGACAGAAAATCACACTGGGACTGGAAATCAACAACCTAAACATGGCGAATTTTCATTGCAGGCAAGATGCAATGAAAATCTTATTTGTACATAAATTTAGAAAACACGAACAACGCAAGATAATTGGAGCGCAATCCTCAAGTACTCGGTTTTTTTGGAGGAGCTTCAACGATCTTGATACCACCAATGGTAATACCACCTCCTTGATGTCTTGGCACCAATGTCACCACAATTGTGTCATCGTCATCAATATCCATGTCGTCGTAAAGATCAGTGAGTTTCAAGCTGATAGAAGTCTTTTTTGGCTTCTTAGTAGTTTTATGCGGCACTTGCGCATAGGTTCCTGCATAAGAAGCCTTGTCCAATTCATTGGTGTTATCATCTTCATCATTCACAAACACATCAACCTTAAGGAGTTTTGAACTGTCAACTTCAATGTTTTCAAGCACCAGCAGTTCATCAGCTTTACCCTTCTTCGTTTTAGGAACCTGAACTCGGATAATTTTGTCCAAGGTTACAGGGAATACGGAGCTTGCCAATGGTGCATCAGATGTAGTTCTAATCACCCTGGCTCTTGCAGTCTGCGGGGGTGGCCTGTAATCCAACCATGGAAGATCAATTCTTTCCAAATCATATCCCATTCTCAGATTGTCCAAGCAGTCTTTCACTGTCACGCGTACAAGCTGTGCATTTTCGTCGTAGAACAAAAATGCAGCGTTTAAGAAATCTGGGTCTGTGATTTTCTTGTCTGGTACTTTATTGCTCGGCAAAAAGTATTGCCATAATGTCCACATTCGATCAACATTTGCGTGATGACAATAGAAAAGTGGGTCTCTCCCAGCAGAGTAGAAGTTACCCAAATCCTCCCCACTGGGTTGTCTTGGGTCTCCTACCCAAGCATGCACGGAAGTGTGTGAACCACGCTCAGGTGCACCCGGGCCTGGTTTGGGATCACTTCCTTCACAGTAAGGCTTGCCCATGAAGTCCTCGGCAGTCTGGTTTCCACGAATCATTTCACTGTACATTATTGTAAGGTTGTTGGTCACCACCTGCATAGTGTCTGTGCTTCCAGTCAAGCCTAGGTCGACGACAGCAGGGGGCAAATTGGATTGGTTACGCTTCTCATCATACAAAGCTGATTTGGGATCCATAAACATGGGTGGTATTGTCATTCCTTTAGGATTATCCCAGTTCCAGAATGGTAGAGCAAAAGTTGGGTCACCAATCAGTTTGCCCAAGATTCTTTCATAGAAATACAGGTACCACCTGTGGAAAGGAAAGAAAAGCCAGGATTCGTGTACTTGAAGGTCCAACGTGCCCTGACCAGGTTGATCATAAGCACCATTGCAATAAGCACAATGAATATTAGCTTGTTGCATGAAATTTCTTGGATCGTCTGCCGGAAGGCGTTTCATACGGTCAATGGCCATATTATACTTGAAAATATATTCGGGACTGACTCTATGGGCCGATGGTCTAGTACGCATGAAACGAACAGGAGGGAGCTTGTAATCAATGATTCTTTGTGCTGTAGGCGGGCAACAATTGATATCTAGCTTTGTGTTATTGTTCAAGTTGGTAGCAGTACCACACTTATCGAGCTCGGGTGGTTTGATTGGTTCAGCCATTGCCAATGGATTGGAGGCAAGATTGGCTGCACCGTACAACCCACCCAAACCGAACAGCATGTTCCTCCTGTCGACCTTCCCCTCGGTGTCATCTTTCATGTTTTGTTCGCCATTTTTAGCATTGCATGACACCCGAAAGCGAGGGGAAGTCTTTGCATGGGTGAAAAAATATGAGGGCTTAGCAAAGAAAGGGTGAGAAGAGGAGTTAGAGGAGGCAGCGGCGGTGGTGGTGAAGTGTGTGCATGGGGTCGAAAGAGATGCCATGACTCGATTTGGTTTTCCATATCACAAGATGACCTAAATTTATAGCAATAGAGTGGAGATCTACCCCTTGCTTATCCACCCCTAGACAGAATAAATTGAGGGAAAAAAAAATATAACAAATTGAGGAACCAACGGCTAAGATCCAAGGATCTATAGAGCCACAAATTATTTCGTCACATTTATTTTAAGCTAGATCTAGTTTTCAATTATTTAATACTTGGGCCCCTTATTTAGGGTATGTTTGGGCCTGATTAAAATCGGGTTTTATTTTATGTCAAAGTCAAACAATGAATATTAACCACATCTTTCATAGGTCCCACATCTTTTCAACCACACATTTCAAAAACTTTTATCACAATCCACTTAAAATCTGATTTTAATTTACATCAAACACTCTCTTAGCCACTTGTTTAGAAGACCTTGGTTCAAATCACTATTAACTCCTAATTACGAAAATTATGTTTTTAGTTAGAGCAATTAATAGGCTTAATATTTTATTGCATTATTGTATGCTAACAGCTTTTGGGACATCAAATAATGGTTGCTAGTCAAATTGGTACTGGGAAGGTACTGATTTTATTTGAAAGATCTTTTAATATTTCAATAAAATATTAATTATTATTATCTACAATAAAACTTGACTAATTATGTAGCAATCCGTACAATATGGTTCTATAATATAAATTATATAATGAGAAAGCGACAAAATCCAGAAAAAATATATAATAAATTATTTAATTTAATACATTTTATATTGAATTATTTAAGGTTTTGAAGCATTGAGGGAGAAGAATAATGAGAGATCTTTCAGGTATTGGAGAAAGCAATTATAAATGAGAAGACAACATCGATTTTTTCCCATTTCTATGGGTCCCATACACTTTAATAATTTGAAAAAAGAAGCATCTTTTTCGGCTATTTTTATTTCACATAATCATTACTAGTGAAAATAAAAAAGAAAAGTTATAATGTTAACTTATTAAATTTTAGACCAATTTCCCCATTATATTAAAGATACATTTCCCTCTCTTATTTCAATCACATATTCAAAAGCATTACGTTCCTTAAAACCATTATGGGGCATTTATAGTGGAAATTTATTAAAGTATCTTAATATATGAAATGCGAGTCTTTTTTGAAAAAAAAAAAAACATAATACCATGATTCTCGATTTGAAGATATAAATGAATAAAGAATGAAGGAACAAATAAATAAATTAGCAAAATAAACTAATATGGTTTGATTCTTGTAAGTTGCACAATAGTTTTTAATATTTTTCTGTGACAGACAACTGTAGGTTATGATAGTAGTCTCCTACAATTCTCAAGTGAGTTGAGGAGAATGATGATTGCCAATATCGTCTTCAGATGGAGAGGCTTGTAAAAAGTTGGGTTGCTAACCACATCGTCATCACAACACAAATGCAGCTCGTGTAGAGTTGGATTTACAACGCGGAAGTCCATTTAATGTCATTTTACATACATGATACAATATGTTGTAGGATATGAAAAGTAAAATGTGTGGCACGTTATGTGGATTATTCTTAAATAATATCTGAATATGAAATTAGATAATATCTCTATCCATTATGCTTGATTAATTAAAATATTTTTAATTTGTTTTAATATTGTAGCACTTTTTGGTAACTTCTAATTATTTTATCAAATTTAAATACTTTTTATATTAAGCATTAGATCACATGGGATACATACTTTAAAACCATATCGTGTAGATGATCGCATTTATTATTCATAAAGATATCCTTTTTGTCAATGAATATATTCTTTTTTAAAACAATTAACTTAATGTATAAGAAAGTTATATTGTACAAATAATTTTTGTTTTTTTGAAAATTTTTATAGTGAATAGAAATAATTTGCTTAAAAATAAAAATAAAAATAAAAATAAAAATTAGAGGATGGATACCTATAAAATTAGCTATATTAAACAGAATAATTTAATTTAAAACCTCATCATAGCATGGTAAAAAATTACTTTGATAACTGATTTTTCTCCCAAGTTGAACATAATTTAACCTTATACCTACTCCACATATAGAAATATCCTTTTTGACTTAAGAAAAAAATATCTTTTCTTTAAATGTGTATTAGATTTTCACAAACTATTAACCTTTCCATTATATGAAGTGACTTGTCCGCATATTTCTCTTCGAGATCATTATCATTATTTGACGTTGATTTGAGTAATTCGACATTATTTACCATCAATTTTAACGTATAAGTGCTTGTTTGTCAACATTTAAATTATAAGTGAAACATATTCTTTATCTAAACATTTCGTAATTTACAATTACCATTCACTTGTTATTCACAAATTTTATAGAACTTACAATTTATAGTCACTGAAATTTAATTTTAATCATTCCCAAACACGCCCTAAATTACATGTCACATATTCCACGTGATTTGTATTTTATTACTTAAGATTATCCAATATAATATCGATAATATTATAGTATAATTTTACTCATAAATTTTGTTTTTACCACTTTCTTTGAATGCGACAAATAACTAAAAAAATAAATTATTAAATCTATAAAAATAATTGCTATCCTTTTACAAATTTAAAAGCTACCCACAATGTAATATTTTGAATAAGATGAAGGTCCACATTATAGTCTATAAAGTAAGGCAAGGTCGTGAACGCGGTCTCCCTTGAAAGCGCCACCAGATTCTTCTTAGAAAAAATATATTATTCTGTGAAATATTAATATATTAGAAGATAACATTTTATAATCTAAATTAATAAAAGATGAAGCAGACAATCCTCATGATGTAGCAAAAGGTTTCCACGTGCTTCAATAACTTGTCCATCTGAATAGAGAATATTTCCACATCGTGTTGTCATGTCTTTTGTATAAAACTTTAAATATTTTAGATCAAAATTTTCTGTTGATCGGATCTTTGTGCGTCGAGGAAGATATATTGGGATATGCGAGTTAGTTTAGTTCAAATAATAATGCTACAAAAATTTTATGTTAATAATAGTTGAGGATGTGTTATGTTTTACGATACTAAATGTTTTGTTGTTGATGAAAATTAAATATTTACAGGAAAAATTTTGTCAAACGGGGATGCATTATGTGCAGGGGCGGATTCAGGAATTTTTCGCACTTGGGCTAAAATTTAAAAATCGTTACAATAAATTAATATATAAATTAAAGTCAAATTCACGACAGGCATCCCAATGCCTTCTAAATCCCAAATGGACTCTTCGCATACACTCCTATTAGTATGCAAATTGGATCAATCTCCATCAAAATCACAATGAGCAAATAAGTGAACAAAACCTCCATCAAAAGCAATGACATTAAGAAAATAAGTAAAAAGAAACATATCAAAATTGAACAAATAGAATCATAATTAGTCAGAAACCTCCATAAAAAACATCGATTTCATATGAAGACAATGATCATAAATAGATGCATCAGTATTAGCCAGACGTTTGTGCAAGACACGCCATCAAAAACAAAATCCAAAAATAGATGATGTAACCAATAACACCATCCATAAACCAAAACCAGCAACATATTTTCTTATCCCATAACTAAACTTTTAAGTTATTGCTGCTTAAAAGAAATTCATAGGATTGTTCAATTTCCTTATGTATGTGCAAGTCCCCTATCAGCTGCCCATGCTGCTCTAGAACTCGAAGTCTCGTTGGCATTTGTTGGTGAGAATTCATCCTCCATGTCTTGAAGATCGATTTGCTCAGTCACCACAGAAGCTGTTGGCCCATTATTCATACAATTGGTTTCAGATTGCAACCCATTATTCAAAAACCCAAGATTCATGGTTGCATCCTTTGATTGTGATGGAGGTTTGACTTGTGGGGTCAAGGTTTTAAGTGATTTTGGAGTTCGGAGTTGCAACTTCATTCAAGAGAGTGCACGAGTTTGCATAGAATATAGGTAGACATAAAACTATTTTCATTTAACTGTTCTATGCACGGATCGAAGAGTAATAGGTAAACTAAAAACAAATACATTATAATATTATGATTGTGAATGATATAAATCAAGGAATATTGCAATAATATCAAAATTAAATAGAATGTATAAAGATTTATGCGAACAATCTCAAATTTATTAAGAATAACATTTAGGCTTTTGTTTGTGGTTATCATGCTAATAAAATATTGGAAGGTTGATCTCAAGGACTTCAATTTATGGACTTGGCAAGTGGACCTTCAACCCTAACTTTTTAAAATTTGTCCAAGTCCAAAATCCTATTAAATGAGATCTTTTAGCGACAATACAAAAACAAGAAATATATCATAGACACACAAAAGAAAATCAATAGTTTACATTTTTTTACTTTTTTTTTTTTTTTCCCCTTTCATCTCATTCTTGAAAACCAAGAAACTCTATTATTTTTAGAATATACTATAAACATACAATTTATTAATTATTAAAAATTTCAGTCAACTTACCTGAAATTACGAGTTTCAATCCAAATTACACATAGAAGAGGGTGAATAAGTGATTATGCGGAATTGAAATCTAATAATTAAATAGCAACAAGTCACTTTTAATTATCTCTAGATAATTAATCAATCAATCCAATTTTCATATGTTGAACTGCAGCAGTTATATGAAAACAGTAAATAAAGCATAAAATGATCACGGAGAAACCCCAACTGGATAAAAACTCTAGGCATTTTGCAGTAAAAAAATCCACTATAAACGAATTTAAACTTATAGTCTGTCAAATACGACTACAATTAGTACTTTCTAACCTCCTGAATGCAAATTCCACAGCCCTCCTGGATTGCCTGCCTCTTCACCAACTCCCGGTCGCAATTTTCAAAACCCTCCTGAATTGTGTGCTTGTATACCAATTCCCGGCTTTATGAATTTGTCTATCTCCTGTGGATCAACGAAAAATCCCGCGTTTTCCAACAACAATTGGAACTCCAGTCACATTCTCTCGATCTTAAGAATTCTGATAGATGTTTAGGAAGTAAGCAGTTTGGTATTTGAATTAAGTGAATTTGATGCTTTCACCACAAAAAATAAATTGAACAACGAATGTTGAAAACAATGTATGAATTTGATGAAGTAGATATGAAGCAGTATGTGTTCTCTCAATGTTCAACCTTGAAAAAATCGTTTAGATGCGTGCTGGTATTTATACTACAGGTGTAGGGTTGAACAAGCAGAATAAAAAGTATTAAAAATGCAAATTAAATTTTTTTGGATGATACTACTGCTCTAGCGAGAGCTTAGCAACAGGCGAGCAATAGCGTTGACAATGCGACATGCGAGCAATGATATTTCTTTTTTTGCCGTTCGAGCCAGGTCACGACTACAGTCTAGCAAAATTGCAGTGCCATTTTTTCTTTCTTTCCATCCTCGAACCCTAGACCTAATACAACTCAACTTATAATATTTTGCTACTTACTCCTTGACCTTTTACATCATATTAAATCTAGTCCTTTTTATTCATAGACTTGCCATTACATTAAGCCCATATTTGTCTACCATTTTATCAAATATTGTTTTCTACAGTAAATAATCTACACCACATATTCATCCAATAAAATATTCTACACACAAACCAATAAAGTTATTTTAAATTTCAACCACATATTTTTCAAAAAGTACTATTTATTACATCATTCTTCTCCCAATAATGGGAGACAAACACACCCTAAAAACCTAATAAAACCTAACATTACTGAAATAATTTTTTCTGCCGGAGAATAAGTGGTAGAAAACCTTCATTACAAAAATTTTATGTTAAAAACCAGTCCCAATAGTTAACTAAGTTCTTGGTTGGAATAGTTTAAAAAGTTGATAAAAACTTAAGGTTAAAGTTAAAATTAAATTTAATAATACCTTTTATGAAATACACAATTTTTATCAATTTTTATACTACACGTTTCATCAACTTATCAAAATTTGCTAGAACATATATCAAAATCTTTGTTAAACAACCGCTAAATTAATTATTTTGGCATTACAATAAAAGAATTATAGGAGAAGGGGAAAGAGGAGAGAGGAAATAAAAGGAGGGAGAAAAGAGAGAATAAGAGAGAGGGGAAGATAGAAATTGGAGGTGAAATCAATTATTCATTAAGTTTGTTTTTATTACAACGCAAAAGATTCATTTATACATGATTTCAAATGTTCTATTCTAAATAAGATGTATCTAATAAAAGCAATTAAATCATACCCTAATAATATTTTCTAAAATACACATGAAAATTGGAAACTAAATATAACAATATACTTCCTAACCACATAAAAGGATAGTAAAAATTCTGCTCGACGTATGATTAATTCTAATCCTGAAAAAGGGACTGCTACAAATCCTTCTATAATCACCAAGCTACCAACTCCCAACTCCTCTTTGATTTTCTTTAAAGTGTAGACTGCACGGTTAAGTGGGTAGCAAAACAAGCAAAATCAAGACTAGAGTGACACATAAGGAGCAAGAAAATAAGAATAACAAATTAACACTAAGTCAATCAACAAGCTAACACATACGCAACAAATGCATAAATGACCTCACGAAGAAGATCTCACCACACTTATCATATTCCATTCCGTGTCGTTCCCTCATCGTGGACACATGTCTCAACTCTCGCCCACCATACTTACTAGACTAATCACTCAAACAAACATGTCTAACTGGTAAGTCTCTATAGATCCTAAGTTCTCGAGATAATCTTCTATCACCACATCACTTCTCTAACCTAAGAAGATAATGGGTTTCTACCTAACAGAAGTGATAGAAGTGCTTATTTCGCACTCCACCTGATCAGAGTCTCTTCCAGATAAAGGATTCCAATATTTGATCACATCTCCACTCGTGATCCAAATGTCACACTCCACATCCCTGGTACAAACTACCAATGTACCCCTAAGTATCTATACTCCACATTATCAAAAGACATATCACACACTCCAAATACATCACAACCCACCGTGCATGCAAAAAATTACATAAAATAATAAGGTCGCTCAAATTCATGCCAATGCACATATCAAACACATTGAAAATGCACATCTAATCACGCAATCGAATTAAGCAATCACACACATGCAGAACGGATAACACACATATGCACATGCAATAACTAGGGTCATCACTCGACCCCGTAGCCAAATTCGCCTCGACTCTTATCTTACCATTCTTCTTAGGACAGTCCCTAATGAAGTGTTCAGACTTACCACAGCTGTAACACCGTCTACCACCGGACATGTCCCGACTCTTGCTCTTCTTCTTACCACCATCATTACTCGAATCACCATAGTGTTGAGCTCTACCCAAACTCTTTTGCTGAAATTTCATTCTACTCCTTATCATATACAACTCATAATTTCTCTTATCTTATTTTTGAGCCTTAATCTCAATCTCTTTACTCTTAAGGGAATCTATGACAATCTCGAGGGTTAAGGTGTCCCTACCATACTTGATTGCATTCTTGACCTCTCTATATGAATCAGGCATAGAATTAAGTAAAATAATGATCATATATGTTTCAGACACATTCGCATCACAATTAACGATATGTTGAACCAACTTGTTAAAAATATCCAAATTGTCATCAAGATACTTTGAATGATCCATTTTAAATCTAAAAAATCTTTTAAACAAGTACAACTTATTAGGAGTAGATTTAAGCAAATATAAATCTTCCAACGTTTTCCAAAGTTCTTTAGTAGAATCTAGTTTTTCAAATTTTCTCAAAACAGTATCAGACATGTGTAAAATGATAGAAGTGTATGCAAGTTCATCAAATTCTTCTTTTTGTGTTTCGGTAAAAATTTTCGAAAATTTGTCATCCATTACTTTTGAAACTTTTTGTTGGATCAAAATGCCCTTCATCTTTTGTTGCCAAATTGAAAAATTCGCTTTTTCGTTGAAAAACTCAATTTCAAAATGTGACGACATTTTGACAAACAAAACAACCAAAATTGCACAAATAGGTCACACAAAGTAATCATAAGGTAGCAATATACATCGTTTTAAATTTTCAAGGTTTCATGAAACTCAAAATCTCATATCAAGTGAACGTTAGAACGGGTCGAGTTTTGGAGTTCTAATAAGATAATCGATAATCAATTCAACACGAAGATAAATAAGCAAAAAGTTCAAATTTTCACGCAATGCAGTCTCACATAGTGACTAAACAACAATTACAACACAAAATCAATTACTAAATTACAATCAAATTCGACACTTCAAATAGAGCAAATAACCCCTTAATAGTAACTCAAGTCCTAATGTCACCCTACTCGATGACGTGCTAATGTTGAAATTTAAACGGGTTAAGCCAATTTACCAAAGTGGACCTATCTGAGTCTATAAATTACAAGAGAAGCGAACTTATCACTTTAGAGCCACTACTCATCGCTATAAAGTCTCCAACAACAGCGGCAGTGACAATTGAATTACGAACGTCGGGGTAAAATCGTCCAACTTTCTCTCTGATACCTGAAATACTAAAATAACAATATCAGTACATTCAGGAGCGTAAAATGAACAAACTGCCCGAAAAAAAGGTTGGCCGGAACCGCCTATACGCCGCCGACAGAGCACCATGTTTCACGGGTAACTTTTTCTTAGCACAGAAAGGGGATACCGTGCGGTAGTAGTATGCTCCGCTAGATTACCTTCCGCCTACTCTCGATCGTTTCGGGGCGAAAGTAAATTTGATCACAATTTAAAGAAAGCTTGTAACATGAAATTGAAACTTATTGAAATAAACTTGATCATTGATTGCTAGAAAGTTGAACATTACAATAGACGAAAGCGGGAAATTACAATGGCTAGTGTAGGGGGCGAACACTAGTAAGCTTGAAAATGTTTGAAAGACCAATACCCCTATAATAGACTTCGGAACAAAAACCCAAATGACGGGAGTAGACGTCTTTTGGCCGAAGAATCATACTAAAATTTTCTAATTTCTACCTATTTAAATAAATTATTTACAATGATCTGAACACGTTGCTTAAACAAAGCTGCAGCCCGTGACATTCTCCCCCATTTATTTTGGCGATGTCCCCGGAGCCATTGAGTATTCTTCCCGCTGTTGCATCCGCTCCATTTGACCAAATACTCTTGAAAATATTTCTTAGAAACTCGAGTAGTTTGGTAGCCAATAATCTTTTCAACAACCTTCATTTCTAATCTCTTTACTACAAACACTGGTTGCTCTGAATCTGCGAACTTTTTGTGCTGTCTCTTATCGGAATCTGCAGTGTGGAGGAGTAACGGTTGTTGGCCAGTAGTAATTTCAAAAGGACTCTTATTGGGAGAAGAGCTCTTTTGAGCATTGAGACACATCCAAGCCACATCCGAAAATTTCACCCGAATTTCATGCGAAGTAGAGGTAAAGTGCTGAAAATAGTCTCCCAGCATAGAGTTGAACTGTTCTGTCTGTCTGTCTGATCATCGGTGAATACTAGAATCCATGCTCAAGGTTGAACCAAGAAGTTTGAACAACTCGGTCCAAAATATGCCAATAAATCGAGAATCTCGATCATGAACGATAGGCGGTCCCCAGTATTTGACAATATGCTTGAAGAAGAGTTGAGCTGTCTCTTCGGCTGATACATACTTGGGCACTATACTGAAAGTTAAATCTTTAGGTAAACGACCCATCCCGATGATGATAGTGCCAAAGCCTCCAATTCTTGGCAATCTACTAATGTAGTTCGTCGATCCACTCTCGACTGATTCATTCAGGATGGAAAGGGGCTCCAGTGAGCCTGTATGTTTCTGATGATTTGCCATATCTTGCTGACGAACAAGACAAGTCTTCTCATAACCTGCAATGTCGTCCCGCCTTTGTGGCCAGTAGTTTCTATGTTGTGGTAGTGCGGAAGTGCGCTCCACGATAGTCCCACTTCCCAACACTTTTCCATCTTGTTTCCGAAACTCTTCAAGCTCCAGCTGAGCCATACTGTATGGTGCCTTGGTGGGAGGTTTAGCACCCGAAACAAGTCCAATCCCGTGATCAATTGCCCTCATTGTTGGCAATTCACTTGGTAACCCATCCGGCATGATGTTTTCGAATTCCTTAAACTCGGTGATTGGTTTTGGAGTAGAGCCGGTTGTCTCTTCGATTTCCTCTACTCGAATGGAGTACAAAAATGAAGATTCATTCCTCTTAAAACCCTTACTATATTGCATGGTCGAGATGCCTTTCTTGCCAGTTTTTCCAACTTGTGTGGGAATAATGAATGGTTTGCTACCCATCATTATTAATGAGTCAAAATGTGGCAACACTGCTGTCTTTGTATCCCAAAGATATTCCAATCCGAGAATGACCTTGAAATCATCCATCTGAACTACTGATAAATTTTTCCTTTCTTCGAAGGGACATACTTTAATCGGCATAGATTTTACTATTCCCATTATTGGTTGAGTAGCGGAGTTGATCGTTTTGACCTTCCCCTTATCTCTTTCCAGAACAAGTCCGAGCCACTCTACTTCGGAACTTGTGAGGTAGTTGTGTGTGGCACCAGTGTCTACCATAGCCCTGATTGGCTTTCCATTGATCCTCACATCAATGTACATTAGGCCTTTAGCCTTGCAAGTGTGAGCCTTCGATTCTTCGATTTTTTAAGGGAACTCTATCCCTTTTAGTAGCTTTGTGCGATAATGTATTGCACCAATGCGAGAATGCACCAACTACATCCTCATCTCCTTCAGAGTCGGTGTCGCTATGACAGGTAGCTTGTGGGGTATTTTGCTTTGAACTCGAGCCCCCAATTGCTAGTTGACAGTATGAATTCACCATCCGTTTCTGAGAACACTTTGCAATTCGATGAGGTCCTTCACATAGAAAGCACTTCAATTTAGGAATGACATCAGATTTGTCCTTTTTTTGCTTTTCCATGATTTCAGTCATTACGGGTACCACCGTTATAGTTTCCTTGACGGACGTTTTGATAGTTTCCCAACGAGTTACTCTGGCGGTTGCCTTAATAGGGTTCTCCCCTATTGTGAGAGTAACGCTTTCCCTCACTTGAGTTCGAGTTGGGTTTGAAAGGTCTCCTTCCACCTTCAACCGATTGACTATTTCTCGAAGTTCGATCCTCACTCGATTCCAGTTGATAGTTACTAACACATTCAGCAGCTCTCATAGCTGTGTTCAAATCAGTGACCTTCTGTCTCTGAAGTTTCGTACGTGTCTACGGTTTCAATCCTTCAATGAAGGTGAATAGCTTATCATTTTCCTACATATCTCGAATGTTCAACATATGTCCTGAAAAGGCCTTCACATACTCCCTGATGGAGGTTGTGTAGGTTGTGTGTTTTAGTTCTCGTAAGGTCCGATGTGCCTCATATTCTACATTCTCTGGGAAAAATTGATAGCTTCCTTGAGAAGATCTCAAGATTCAATTCGGACCCCGTTGGCCTAAATATCGACATACTTTGTCCGTCACCGTAGCTTTGCATCTCCACCTAGATACATGGTAGCTGTTGTGACATTTCTCGCTTCGTCCTTGATCGAAGCCGCAAGAAAGTATTGTTCCATATCGAACAAGAAATTCTCAACTTCTTTAGCATCGCGTGCCCTTCTGTAGGTACACGGTTCTGGAATTCTGAGTCTATGCACCGACTCATGTGCTATGGCTTGTCCGTTGCCAACTGCGCGTTGAAGAACTATTAACTGAGTTCTCAAAGCTCCCATCTCATCTTGCAGATCAAGTATGATACTAACAACTTCAGTCATAGCTGCGTAAGCCTCTTGGCTTTCATCCAGTTGGATGCGTAATTTTCGAATTTTCGTCTCTGCCACCTCGACCTTTTCTCCGAAGTTCTCCATGGCAAAACACAACCTAGTGTTTGTCACCTCAAGCGCCTCCAAACGCCGTTTGGTGTTCCTCTTTTGAATATCTACCACCTTCGTGGTGTTCGAGAAATTTGGATCAATTTTCATAGCTTTCTTATCGAGATCTTAAGCCGCAGCTCTGATACCAACTTTCACGGGTAACCTTTTCTTAGTGCAGAAAGGGGACATCGTGCGGCAGTAGTCTACTCCGCTAGACTACCTTCCTCCTACTCTCGATCGTTTCGGGATAAAAGTAAATTTGATCACAATTTAAAGAAAGCTTGCAACATAAAATTGAAACGCATTGAAATAAACTTGATCATTGATTGCTAGAAAACTAAACATTACAATAGACGAAAGTAGAAAATTACAATGGCTAGTGCAGGGGGCGAACACTAGTAATTTTGAAAATGTTTGAAAGACCAATACCCCCTATAATAGACTTCGGAACAAAAACTAAAGTGATGGGAGTACACGTCTTTTGGCCGAAAAATCATACTAAAATTTTCTAATTTCTATCTATTTAAATAAATTATTTACAATGATAGGAACACGAGGCTTAAACAAAGTTGCAACCCGTGACACCATGTGCCACAATTGTCGACAGCCTCCTCCACCACGCGTACCACCACTAGGTATGCCTCAATCAGTAGGTTATGGTTCTACCTTCGATTTTTCCGACCGGTCAATGGTTTGGCCAGAATTGAAGAGAGAAGATTCGATTTCTTTGAAAAATCGGAAGCGTCTCTTCCATATTTTTGTCGATTTCACTGGAATTCGAGCCAACACCAGTAGCTCCGCCACCTGCACAGCTCGAATATGGGTTCAATTTTTCCGGGCAATGGCTGGTTTGGCCAAAATTTGAAGAAAATAGGCGTGGTTCGCTTGAAGAGGTCGCGAGATCTACGACTGTCTCTCCTCCCTTCCTTCGATTTCAACAGATTCTACACCACCCAAGTGGTTTTGATACCATTTGTAACATTTTAGGGCTCAAAACACATCAAAATCGAGCTCAGTTACACTAAATCAACACCATAAACCAACAACCAAAACCTCAACCTCACGCTCCCAAACCCGGTTGCTCACAAGTTGCCCACAAAAGACAAGGTGTGGATAGTAAGGCAACCTCAAGAAATAGCCACAAAGGCTAGAGGAGAAGGAGAAACCAAGGTAAGAACAAAGCAAGACTCGAAAGCACAAACCTACGCTCCTCTCTAAAAAACTCACGGCTCCATCACACTTCTCACACACACTAACAACAGTAGACAACCAATTAAACAGGTTAAAGAGAAACATGGGACTTAGGTCAAATAGTAAGGCCTAATAATAAAGTGGATAAGTGGGCTAACAACCAATCAAGCCGTCCAAGGGATTAGGTTGGGCATTGGGCTACTTTAAATGGCCTAATAATAGGTTGGATGAATGGTTCGTTCGATTGTGGTGTCGACATTTCACTTCACTCATCGGTCGATGCCTATGAAGTATAATTCCATAAAATCGATTTAACATCATCGCTTGGATTTATTAGGTATCAAAACCCAACAATCAATTTTGACATTGTACCACGTGTCGGAGCATGATTGAATAGTTTTTAACACCACACACTTTCTCGTCCATTTGCATTTAAATTCACATTGAGTGACAAACTCCATGTGAACCATGAAATGTACACAAAATAAAATTCTTAGGATTTTCTCCAAGTCTTGCTCCATCTGTGAAACTATTTTGGTATTTTTGCATGTAGTGGCAGACTCACACTTTCACAGCTCCATGCGTTGAATTATTATCTTTCTATAAACAGCTCCAAAAGCACCAAGCTTAAGAATGTTATCGGGTAAAAATGGAATCTACAAACAAACATAAGAGCCCGTTCAATCGCATAATTTAGCACTGTCTATTAGTCTACCACCATAATTTGAAAAGAAATTAACAATTGCACGAGAACACCAGTCAACACAAGACTCAAGATTTAGCCTAAATGCTCAAATCATTTAAAATCTCATTCAATAATTATAGTTTGTGGGAGCAACAAAACAACAATACTCCAATAGAAATATTCCAATAAAGCAAACACACATATGTACAACAAACCATCATTAGCGCTAAGTCATAAAAACCTTGTACTACGAAATATTATCACACACCTACATATAAATTTACAAATTACACTCAAAAGTCATAAATCATAAAACATAATAAATCATAACTAATAACTCACACTTTCACACTCATAACATAAACCATAAATTATAAATGATAAATAAAAAAAATAAACTGAAGTCTAAAAGAACAAAAACCAAAAAAAAAAAAAAAAGGCTTGGCGACGACCCAGCGGCAAGTCGTAGGGGTGAGGGAGGGAATGAGATAGGGTTTGGAATTGTGATCTTAATTCATTTTGCCAATGAATTAATTGTTTCAATTAAACAATACATGTACATTAAACCCAAAACAGCATCCAGTGGACTGGGCCTACCTTTTAAAAAAAGAGGCCCAACCAAAAGAAGAGGCCCATAATTGAAAAAGCAAAAAGCTTTGCCAGTCATCTTCCAAAATACTCCATGCGCGGTGCCTGATTCAATTTTGAAGCTTCCTCTTGGCTTCGACCGTCACAATCGCTAGGTATGTTTCCTTTCTTGGCCTGTTCATTTAAGGTAAAAAACATTACCTCTCCTGCCCGATCATCTTCTTCCTTCCTTCCATTGTAACGGCGGATCCCAGCACGCGCAGCCGCACCCCCTCGCCGAGTACTGGGTCCGCCACTATTTGCATGTACAATCCCTGATTTTTATCACTAGTGCAAGTATGATGGGACATTTTTCTGAAACTACCAAAGTAACCTGATATGACATACATAATTTAAGTTCAAATAAATAAACCACATCAATCCAACTCGAGACTGTATAGTATAATTACTAGTTTCAGCTTACTCCAATAATGGCGAGAAATTTAATATGAAATCATAGAAGTAATAATATTTCAATTCCCTGCAATTACATTATCTTCACATGACTTTTAAACCTTTACCTAACGGATTTTGAATAATTAGTTCTTGACTAAAATGACCTTTTCACATTTCTTATTATTTTCTCATTTAACCTTTTTTTTTTAATCTTGAATATATAGAGGCAAGAAACTGAAGTTTAAACACAACTCAGTATTGAGTTTATGAAATCGAAATTTGATCAATGTTAGAGGGGGAAGAAATGAGTTTTAAAATCAAAATGCACTTTATTTTAATTAAGTAGTTCTTAAAATTAAACTCCAACCCTACGTATTTGAATTTTATATTAATTGCATTTATGAGTTGAAAGTCCCAATGCTTCACTTATTAAATTAAATTATTTAAATGATATTTGAATAAATTAGTCATTGACCGTTGAATTAGTGCTATAAAAAATCTTCTTATATATAAAAAGTGTGTATCTAACGGAATTTGTTGGTTTAACGGAAAAACTAACGGAATTTCTTGATTTAACGGAAAAACTAACAGAATTTTTTTAATTTAAAAATCATTTAACTCCATAATTGGGCTTCAAAATTTACAATTCTAAAGCCCATGTAGAAGTATTGGATGTCATGCTCATTTTATAAATATATTTCTCTCCAAAGGTTTCATAAACTTTCAATGTGGGATTGTGCATTTTATATATGCTCTTAACTCCAATAGTTTTATAAATTTCCAATGTGGGATAGTGACAAAAAAAAATGTTAAAATACTCATCAAAATCATTTTAAAATGTATGTCTAATTGACTAATTTGATTTTGAATTACAACTAATTAAATTGTAATATTCACTTTCATTCTTTCATTTATTTTAATTTTCAAATTTAATTTAAATTGCACTTGATTATTAATATATTAATGTTAGATATTATTTCTATAAGTTTAAAATATTTTAATTTAACAAAGTAAACTATTTTAACATATTTATTTTTAATTTTTAGTGTTGGGACTAATTGTAGGATATATAATGAATCTAATTAGTAAAGATAGATTTACTTTAAATTATTTTTATGTATTTATTGCATTCGGTTCGACCGCAGTTGAATTTCCACAAACTTCATGTCGGAATCATTCTCGATTGTGAATCAAAATCCTTCATCTCCATTTCAGATATCGGAATTATCAAATCCGCAAACTTTTCGTATAAATCCTATGATTAATGCTCATGTTTAGTTCCTTAATTAATAAAAAAAATTAAAATTCTCCTAACACTATTTGGCAATATTATAGTATTATATTAAATGTTTAGTAAGTATTATTTTTAAATATTAGATGATTTCATGATATAGTAAAAAATCTCTTCTTTTTTTTATAATATAGAAAAAAAAAAATTTTTTTAAATAAAAAAATATTTAATGTCTTAAAAATAATTAAAATAATATTAAAAATACGAAACGTATTATGACGCTTATCCTTCGTATTGACACGCCTAAACTTGTGATTCTTGATTCTTAACATACATCTCGTAACGCATTACGCCTTTTAGAACATTATTAATAAATGAATGGAAAATGCAAAAAAATTTGTACTACTACATTTTAGTCACTAGAAAAAAATGAAACTAAAAAAAATGGATGTGGATATTATCAATTTAAAAATGCTAATAGTTTATTTGGTAAGGTACATTGAACTCAATGAAGAAAAAATATTTATTTATTTAGTTTTGTGTTATAATGTTATCTATTATTTTATTATGTATAAAAGTTCATGATTAAATACAAAATTTAATATAATATAATAGTACGAAACACAAACTTATACATTTTAATTTAGAATTTAACACTATTCAAGTTAAAATTAATATATCACAATGTGTAATTATTTATCAATTATATAAACATTACATCATTAATTATTTAATGAACCAAAAAAATTATATATAACTAAGCAAACGTGCATGGCACGTTGCTTAAACCTAGTAAATAGAAAATAGTGAAAAAATATTATTTACTGGAAAATGCGAAATGAAGGGTCAAATAATAAATAGTATTGTTCAAGTGTCTAAAAGATTTTAATGTCTAAATTTAAAAACTTCCTCTAATATTTTCAAGTTACTCTTCGAAAATAGAGACTCTTCAATCGCTTTTAGTGTTTTTGAAATTTTATTTTAGTTAGAGATCTCCTCAAACGTAATTTTTTCTTTTATTTTTATGTGGACTTTTGTTGTTAGGGTTGGTAATATCTATGTAGGCTTGAAAGAATATTAAATAAAGAGTAGGAATAGCAATGAGGCAGGATAGGGTGATCATTACCATCCATGCCTTTTCGGAAATTCTTAGGCGTCACGATGGGATATATATACATGGGACGAGAGCGTTCTGGATATTAAAAAATTTATCATTTATCTCGTAACCAAGATGAGTTGATCTTTATCTCAAAATCAAGATTTTAAATACGAAAAATAATTGTATAGAATGAGCTTCGAGGCGTCATTCAAGATTAAATTATACACTTCCAAACGGAAATAAATGTACAACTTTGTTCATTGATGGCTCTAGGGCAAACCCAATAATGGGCCAGGTGCTACTCTAAAAGTGGAAATTACATCTACTCAGAATTTTAAAATGCACAATTCAAAAATCAGATCTAAAGAAATTTTTTTTTTTTTCAAAAGTCAGATAATTATTCATCTTTTAGTATTAGTAATGATATTCCATTCCACCTCACTTGCAAAACCCTAAATTTCTCTCTTTTATTTACACTCTTTCGTCTCTCCCTAGCAATTTCGTCCACCTTCTATGTCTCTCTCCCATCTCCCTCCCCTTCTCCATTCTCTCTCTGTGGGTAGCGTAGCCGCTTGCCACCCCACGAGAAAAGGTTAGCACCCGCCATCGTCGCCACATGCCACTACTGCCTCTGCCTCTGATTAATAACTTGCGACAAATAAATAATATGTGACCTAAAAATTTGAATCATAACTTATAGAGTTTATGATTTGTGATCGATGAATAATTTATGACCCATAAAATTTTTTATTTGTGTCTGATAAATTTTTTGATTTGTAATCGATATATAATTTGTGACATAAAGTTTTTTTGTTTATGATCCAAAAATAATTTGTGACCAAATTGTATAGATTTGTGACCCTAATATATGTAATTAGTAAAATATTTTTTAATTAATTATTTCATAATTAAAATTTAATAATATCTGATTTTTGAAATTTTAAATCCTATTTATTAGTTTTGAAATGGGCCAATTTAAACTCTTATATTTTTTGGTCGTCATTTTTTTTTATAAAAAAACACTGTTTTAATTAGTAATATTTTGAAGAATACTTGATTTTGAATTTACATATAAAATATTTCATGGTGTGAACATGTTAAAAGTGAGTATGTAGAAAAAAGAGTTTTGAAAGAGTATGAGACAAACTGCAGCTTAATTTTTAATTACACATTTTTCAAAAAACAAATACTGTTCAAAAACTCGATCTTTGTAAAAAAAAAAAAAGGTTATCAAACATGGACTGAGTTTTAGAAAAAAATTGAGCTCAAACGTAAGCTATATTAAACCTAATTCCGGTTTCTTCTCCTAGTTAGATTCCGTATTAAGCCCCATTGACTCCCTTTAAAATAATAATAATTTATTTCTCTTACTTTTTTTAACTACTCATTCATACGATAAAAATAATCTATTTTCACTGAATTTAGAGTCGAGTACCAACACTGGCAATCGATCGGGGCAAAGTGCAACCATCGATTAAATCAAAGACACAGAAAATCACACTGGGACTAGAAATCACAACCTGAACATGACGAATTTTCATTGCAGGCAAGATGCAATGAAAATCTTATTTGTACATACATTAAGAAAACACGAACAACGCGGATAATTGCAGTGCAATCCTCAACTCGATTTTGTTGCAGGAGCTTCAATGATCTTGATACCACCAATGGTAATACCACCTCCTTGATGTCTTGGCACCAATGTCACCAGAATTGTGTCATCGTCATCAATATCCATGTCATCGTAAAGATCAGTGAGTTTCAACCTGATAGAAGTCTTGTTCGACTTCTTAGTAGTTTTATGCGGCACTTGCGCATAGGTTCCTGCATAAGAAGCCTTGTCTAATTCATTGACGTTATCATCTTCATCATTCACAAACACATCAACCTTAAGGAATTTTGTAGTGTCAACTTCAATGTTTTCAAGCACCAGCAGTTCATCAGCTTTACCCTTCTTTGCTTTAGGAACCTGAACTCGGATAATTTTGTCCAACATGACAGGGAATACGGTGCTTGCCAATGGTGCATCAGAAGTAGTTTTAATCACCCTGGCTCTTGCAGTCTGCGGGGGTGGCCTGTAATCCAGCCATGGAAGATCAACTCTCTCAAAATCATATCCCATTCTCAGATTGTCCAAGCAGTCTTTCACTGTCACGCGTACAAGCTGTGCATTTTCGTCGTAGAACAAAAATGCAGCGTTTAAGAAATCTGGGTCTGTGATTTTCTTGTCTGGTACTTTATTGCTTGGCAAAAAGTATTGCCATAATGTCCACATTCGATCAACATTTGCGTGATGACAATAGAAAAGTGGGTCTCTCCCAGCAGAGTAGAAGTTACCCAAATCCTCTGAACTTGGTTGTCTTGGGTCTCCTACCCAAGCATGCACGGAAGTGTGTGAACCACGCTCAGGTGCACCCGGGCCTGGATTGGGCTCACTTCCTTCACAGTAAGGCTTGCCCATGAAGTCCACGGCAGTCTTGTTTCCACGAATCATTTCAGTGTGCATTATTGTAAGGTTGTTGGTCACCACCTGCAGAGGGTCCGTATTTCCAGTGATGCCAAGGTCGATGACAGCAGGGGGCAAATTGGATTGGTTACGCTTCTCATCATACAAAGCTGATTTGGGATCCATAAACATGGGTGGTATTGTCATTCCTTTAGGATTATCCCAGTTCCAGAATGGTAGAGCAAAAGTTGGGTCACCAATCAGTTTGCCCAAGATTCTTTCATAGAAATACAGGTACCACCTGTGGAAAGGAAAGAAAAGCCAGGATTCGTGTACTTGAAGGTCCAACGTGCCCTGACCAGGTTGATCATAAGCACCATTGCAATAAGCACAATGAATATTAGCTTGTTGCATGAAATTTCTTGGATCGTCTGCCGGAAGGCGTTTCATACGGTCAATGGCCATATTATACTTGAAAATATATTCAGGACTGACTCTATGGGCCGATGGTCTAGTACGCATGAAACGAACAGGAGGGAGCTTGTAATCAATGATTCTTTGTGCTGTAGGCGGGCAACAATTGATATCTAGCTTTGTGTTATTGTTCAAGTTGGTAGCAGTACCACACTTATCGAGCTCGGGTGGTTTGATTGGTTCAGCCATTGCCAATGGATTGGAGGCAAGATTGGCTGCACCGTACAACCCACCCAAACCGAACAGCATGTTCCTCCTGTCGACCTTCCCCTCGGTGTCATCTTTCATGTTTTGTTCTTCATTTTTAGCATTGCATGACACCCGAAAGCGAGGGGAAGTCTTTGCATGGGTGAAAAAATATGAGGGCTTAGCAAAGAGAGGGTGAGAGGAGGAGTTAGAGGAGGCAGCGGCGGAGGTGGTGAAGAGTGTGCATGGGGTCGAAAGAGATGCCATGACTCGATTTGGTTTTCCATATCACAAGATGACCTAAATTTATAGCAATAGAGTGGAGATCTGCCCCTTTCTTATCCACCCCTAGATAGAATAATCAAGGGAAAAAAATATATAACAAATTGAGGAACCAACGGCTAAGATCCAAGGATCTATAGAGCGACAAATTATTTTGTCACGTTTATTTTAAGCTAGATCTAATTTTCAATTATTTAATACTAGAGCCACTTGTTTAGGGACTTGATGTTACGAGAGCAACTAGAAGGCGTTGGTTCAAATAACTATTAACACCTAATTACGAAAATTTTGTAATGCGAGTATACACGCTATAACACGTCAAAAATGTAAATATAATTAGATAAAAAAAATTTAATTCCACTACCAAACTCTATGTTTTTAGTTAGAGCAACTAATGGTCTTAATATTTAGGGGCAGTTCTCTTTGTGTTTCAATTTTGTGATTTGAGTGTCTATTTTGAGATTGTTAAAAATGTTTTCTCAATGACATTTTGAAAAATTATTTTCAAAAATAAAAAAATGGAAAACCCGTTTCCCCTCCCTCCTCTCTCTCAACAAACCCCACCACCACCTTCATCTTCTCCGCCACTTGGTAAAATTAGCCTTGACCCATGGTTGGGTAAGGTGCACCAGGTGGAGAGGAGGCCAACCCATGTGGTTCGCGATCATGGGATGGGCGGACGACGTTGGAATTTGCAAAACTCGGATCACGACTGACATTCTTCTCGGATGAAATCTAAACATTGCAGAGTTATTTGGGGTGGATTGGGGAGTCACCTGAGGATGAGCATTCGACCAGTGGTGTCGGACGACCTTAGGCGTCGTCGAATGTAAAGTTTTCGGCAGAAACAGGTAGTTCTAGAATGATTTTTTGGTTTCCAATTTCTGCTGATTCATGTTGTTTCGTGGTTGATAAATAATTGAAGGTGATAGAGGAGAGTGAAGCGAGGTTGTAGTTGGTGAAATTCGATGGTCTAGGTGGCCGGAAAATGTCTTCCAATATGTTTTTGTTGGCGGTGGTTGTAGTATTGTTGTTGTAGCTGTGGCGGTGACGTTAGTTTTCAGGAGGTGGTGTAGTGGTGGTTGGGTCACGATAGTAGTTGGCGATGATTGAAAACACCCAAAACACTTTTTGAAAATTTTGATTTGATTATAACTGAAAACACCCAAAACGACAAATTTGTCGTCTTGGATTTTCTTTGTAAATTTTTAACTTATTTTCAAAAACGCATTTTCTAAAATAGAAAAGAAAACGTGTTTTTACTATTTTGGAAAATAAAAAACAGAAAACGATAAAGAGAATAAGCCCTTAAGGTTTCAAAGCATTGAGGTAGAAGAATAATGAGAGCTCTTTTAGTTGGAGAAGACAATCATAAATGAGAAGACAACATCGTTTTTTCACATTAATAATTTGAAAGAAAAAAAAAAAAAAAAGCCTTTTTTTTGCTTTCACATAAGCATTACTAGTAAAAATAAAAAATAAAAGTTATAATGTTAACTTATTTAAGTGTAGACATTTTTTCTCATTATTTTCAAAATATATTTTTTCTCTTTTTTATTTTCAGCTATTGAATGAAGAGTCTATTATTTATAGGAACATGTTAAAACCCTAGAATTAACCTAAAATATGGAAACTAGGTTAAAAATCGCGTAAAATCGAAAAAGAAGGAAACAAATATGAGGCCTGGCTCGAGCTAAAAATGGGCGATAGCCTGTAGCTCGACCGACGTCTCGGCGACAGGCGGGCGATGAATTCCATGTTTCAATTTTGTTCATCTCGCTCAAGTGATAAGCGGACGTCCGTCCAGTGCCGTCGATCCGTTTTTTTTTCCTTCTTGAACCCTATTTTGACATCGTCAAGTCCAATACCCCACAGCGCGGAGCCCTAAACCCAATTTGTGTCAGATTTGGGTCACAAAATCCAACACTTAATGTATAAGAAAATTGTATTGTACAAATAGTCTCGTTTTTTGAAAAGTTGTATAGTGAATAGACATAATTTGTTTTGAAAAAAAAAAAAAAAAAATAGAGGATGGATACCTGAAAAATTAGCTGTATTAAACAGCATAATTTAATTTAAACCCTCATCATGACATGGTAAAAAATTGCTTTGATAACTGATTTTTCTCCCAAGTTGAACATATTTTAACCTTGTAGCTGGCCCCGGTGCTTATTCCAATGAAATTAAATTTTCTTGTCCCCACTATCCAAACTATTCATTTTGGGACTATGGTTGAAGATTCTTTATTAAAATTATTTAATCCATTTAGCAGAAAAGAAAGTACAAGCACTCGAATTTACATTCAAAAGGCTTTTAGCCTCGTTAGTATCTCCTTACGAACTAGTTTTCTTTTAAAGATTTATCTTGAATAGCTATGTCAATGACGATAAAACTTTTCTATAATCACATTCTCCACAACTTTTTTTTATAGTGAAAAGAGTTAATATCGATCACTAAATATATTTTAAAGCTATTAACCTAGTATATAATAGATACCTCCTCCATATATATAAATATCCTCTTTGACCACTACCTCCACTTATTCTTGATTTACAAGTCGAAAATTTTCGATTTAACTTAAGAACAATAATATCTTTAAATATGTATTAGATTTTCACAAACTATTAACTTTTCCATTATATGAAGAAACTTGTCCGCATATTTTTCTCCGAGATCATTATTATTATTTGACATTGATTCAAGTAATTCGACATTATTCACCATCAATTTTAACGTATAAGTAATTGTTTGTCAAATTTAAATTATAAGCCACATATTCTTAATCACTGAAATTTAATTTTATAGAACTAACAATTTATAATCACTGAAATTTAATTTTAAGCACTCTCAAACATGCCCTAAATTACATGCCATATATTCCGTGTGATTTGTATTTTCTTTCTTGAGATTATCTGATATAATATCGATAATTTTATAGTATAATTTTTCTCATAAATTTTATTTTTACCACTTTCATTGAATGCCACAATTAACTAAAAAATAAATTATTAAATCTATAAAAACAATTGCTATCCTTTCACAAATTTAAAAGCAACCCACAATGTAATATTATAATTAAGAGGAAGGTCCACATTATAGTCTATAAAGTAAGGTACGGTAGTGGAGATCAATTTATTTAAATTTATTCTTACACCTCGTGAACGCGGTTTCCCCTAAAAGCGCCACCAGATTCTTCTCAGAAAAAAATATATTATTCTGTGAAATATTAATATATTAGAAGATAGCCATTTATAATCTAAATTAATAAATGATACAGACCATCCTCATGATGTAACAAAAGGTTTCCACGTGCTTCTGGGCTGGAATAACTTGACCATATATTAAAAAAGGAATAGAGAATATTTCCACATCGTGTTGTCACGTAAGTAATAGTTGAAGATGTGTTATGTTTTAACTTTTACGATACTAAATGTTTTGTTGTTGAAGAAAATTAAATATCTATAGGATGAATTTTGACAAACGATGATGCATTATGCGATTATCTTACTATAAGAAAAATATAGGTGCGGCGCTAGTTCATAATAAATTTATGAAAATATGATATAGAAAGTTTGCATAGAATCTCAGTAGACTTTAAAACACTTTCATTTAAGAATTCCATACACGAATCGAAGAGTAATTGATAAACTGAAAATAACTACATTATAATATAGTGATTGTGAATGATATAAATCAAGGAATATTACAATAATATCAAAATTAAATAGAATGTTTAAAGATTTATGCGAACAATCTCAAATTTATTAAGAATAAAACTTAGGCTTTTGTTTGTGGTTATCATGTTAATAAAATATTGGAAGGTTGAACTCTAGAAATTCAATTTATGGACTTAGCAAGTGGATCTTCAACCCTAACTTTTTAAAATTGGTCCTAGTCCAAAATTCTATTAAGTTCCTATTTGGTACACATTAAAATTTTCATTTTCATTCTTGTACTCATTTTCAACTACATATTCTTCAATAAAATAATATTTTTCCCTGTATCAATAACTTTTCTTTCTTTTTTTAACCACACATTCTTCATCAATCTATTATTTCAGAATACATTTTTCCAAAATAATGTAACTCAAACATACTAAATGATATCTTTTAGCGACAATACGAAAACAAGAAATATATCATAAAAAGGAAACAAAGAGAGGAAAATCAATAGTTTACATTCTATTACTCTTAAATTTTTTTTTTGCCCTTTCATCTCATTCTTGAAAACCAAGAAACTCTATTATTTTTAGAATATACTATAAACATACAAATTTATTAATTATTAAAATTCTCAATCAACTTTTACGAGGTTCGACCCAAATTACACCTAGATATGGGATGAATAGATGATTATACGAAATTAAAATCTAATAATTAAATAACAAGTTACTTTTAATTATCTCTAAATGGTTAATCAATCATTCCAATTTTCATATGTTAAACTGTCGCAGTTATATGAAAATAGTAAATAGCGCATAGAATGATCACGGAAAAATCTCAATTGGGTAAAAACTCCGGATACTTTGCCTTCAAAGATATACTATAAACGAATTTAAACTTACATTTCGTCAGACGTGACTATCACTACTACTTTCTGACCTCATAACTGCAAATCTCACAGCCTTCTTGGATTGCTCGCCCCTACACAATTCCCAACTGCAATTTTCAAAACCCTCCTGGATTGCGTGCTCGTGCACCAACTGACTTTATGAATTCGTTTATCTCCTGTGGATCAACGAAAAACTTCGTGTTCTCCAACAACAATTGGAACTCGAGTCACATTCCCTATATCTTTAGAACTTTTAGGAAATAAGTAGTTTGATATTTGTATTAAGTGAGTTTGATGTTTTCACCGCCAAAAACAAATTGAACAACGAAAGTTGAAAATCATGGATGAATTCGATGAAGTAGATATGAATCAGTATGTGTTCTCTCAATGTTCAACTTTGGAAAAAATCGTTTAGAGGCGTGCTAGTATTTACACTGTAAGTTTGTTTTTATTACAGCGCAAAAGATTCATTTATATAGGATTTCAAATATTCTATTCTAAATAAGAAGTATCTAATAAAAGCAATTGAATCATACCCTAATAATATTTTCTAGAATACACATGAAAATTGGAAACTAAATATAATAATATACTTCCTAACCACATAAAAAGGATAGTAAAAATTACGCTCGACCTATGATTAATTCTAATCCTGAAAAAGGGACTTCTACAAATCCTTCTATAATCACCAACTCCCAACTCCTCTTTGATTTTCTTTAAAGTGCAGACTGCCCAGTTAAGTGGGCAGGAAAACAAGCAAAATCAAGACTAGAGTGACACATAAGGAGCAAGAAAATAATTTTCTCTCACACTATTGGCATCGACAAATGTTGCTCAGATGCCCTGGTTTGTGCCTTTAGACTTATTAGGATTTTGTCCAAGTCCTGCTCCGTTTGAGAAACTATTTTGGTATTTTTTCATGTACAGTCCCTGATTTTTACTAGTGCAATTATAATAGGACGTTTTTCTGAAGCTACCAAAGGAACCTGATCGGACATACATAATTTAAGTTCGAATAAATAAACCACATCAATCCAACTCGAGACTGTATAGTATAATTACTAGTTTCGGCTTACTCCAATAATGGTGAGAAATTTAGCCCCCGTTTGAAACCCATTTTGGGAGAAATAGAAATTTTGGAATAGTGATTGATGTGGGAATGTGTGGTGGAAAAGTGATAAAAAGTTTTTGATTTATGTGTAATATTATTTTATTTGAAAAATGTGTGGTTGAAATGAAAAATGAGAATGAGAATGAAAAAGAGAAAGAGAAATTAATGGGTGTCAAACAAGGGGTTAATATGAAATCATAGAAGTAATAATATTTCAATTCCCTACAATTACATTATCTTCACATGACTTTTAAACCTTTACCTAACAGATTTTGAATAATTAGTTCTTGACTAAAATGATCTTTTCACCTTTCTTATTATTTTCTCATTTAACCCTTTTTTTCTTTAACAATTTCTTTCGTTGTAAAGTCATAGAAATGATTTGGTCATGCTAAAAATTGAACTAAGGCCTCGTTTGATTCCTTCCATTTTCCTTGGAAGTTGGAAAAAGTTTTCCGTTTTCCACATTTTGTAGTGTTTGATAGCGAAAATTTTCCTTGAAATTCGTTTTCCCTCCACACCCTTCACGCGCCTCTTTTCTTGATTTTGAAGGAAAATATTTTCTTATGTTGTTTGTGGTAATTGATTTTTCATTTTTTTTTCCTTCTTTTTGGCAATTGGAAAAAACTCTAGACTTGTGGTAAAAAAAAAAATTATCACTTTTATTGACAATTTCCATATAAAACAAAGTTAAACGAATGACATTTGGTATGATAGTTTTATTTTTTATTTGTTATAGCAATAGGAACAAACTATAGACCCAATAGAAAAAAAATTATCACTTTAATGGACAATTTTCATGAAAAACAAAGTCAAATGGATACCAAATGTTCAACATTTTCTAAGTGAAAAATTATATCTATCAAACATAATTAATTACAATTCCCAATAAAACAAATTCTAAACAATTTAATTCTCTGTAATTCATTTTCTTTTCACTTAAATTCCACATTTGCAACGAAACGGACCCTAACATTATAAAGTACTCTCACAATTAAAAATAAAGTGGAGTCATCTACCAATCAAACAGGGCGATAAATTCCTATTATGAATACACGCTTACTACTTAAATGCATGTAAGTTCTCAAGGTATGGAGATATTTAATTGTATAAAAGATCTCTCTTATTAGCACATCAAAGTTTTTCGAGTTGACGAATAGCAACAACTATTCTATAGCCAATTTAGATAATCCATAAATTTGTCGCATATAGACTCATTTCTACGCATGGCCATGATCATGTTAATGCACTCCAGAGTGTATTACTCGTGGAAAACTTTCTCCACAAATTTGTTAAATGAATTAGTGTGAGCGTCTTTCAAAAATTACTTGAATAAAATGATATAATCATTAATCTTGCATATATAGAGGCAAGAAACTGAAGTTTTGCTTTGATTATAGTAAGTTGTTTATTTTATTTCATAAAGACAAGTTTAGAGAATCCCCAAAAGTCTCTTTATTTTAATTACGTAGTTTTTAAAATTAAGCTCCAACCCTATGGATTTGTATTTTATATTAATTGCATTAATGAGTTGAAAGTCCCAATGCTTCACATATTAAATTAAATTATTTAAATGATATTTGAATAAATTAGTCATTGACCGTTGAATTAGTGCTATAAAAATAAATAGAAAATAGTGAAAAAATATTATTTACTGTAAAATGCGAAATGAATCACATGTGCATATGTTAAATACACATAACCAAGATGAGTTTAACTTCATCTCAAAATCAAGATTTTAAATATGAAAAATAATTGTATATAATGAGCTTCGAGGAGTCATACAAGGTTAAATTATACACTTCCAAACGGAAATAAATGTACAACTTTGTTCATTGATGGGTCTAGGGCAACCCCAATAATGGGCCAGGTGCTATTCTAGAAGTGGAAATTACATCTATCCAGAATTTTAAAATGCACAGTTCAAAAATCAAATTTAAAGATTTTTTTTTTTAAAATCATATAATGATTCATCTTTTAATATTTATAATGATATTATAAAATTAAATCAATTAACATACCCCGTCCATGCCACATCACTCGCAAACCCTAAATTTCTCTCTATTATTTACACTCTTTCCTATCTCTCTAGCAATTTCATCCATCTTCTGTGTCTCTCTCCCATCTCCCTCCCTTTCCCCATTCTCTCTTTGTTGGTGGCATAGCCGCTTGCCACCCCGCAAGAAGAGGCTAGCACCCGCCATCGCCACCACGTGCCACCAATGCCTCTGCCTCTGATCAATAACTTGTGACAAATAAATAATGTGTCATAAAAATTTGAATCATGACATAAAGTTTATGATTGTGACCAATGAATAATTTGTGTCCTATAAAAATTTTTGATATGTGATCGATAAATAATTTTTGACATATAAAATTTTTTTGTGACCCAAAAATAATTTGTAGCCAATTAATTCAATAATTTGTGATCAAATTGTATAGATTTATGACCTTAAAATATTTAATTAGTAAAATATTTTTTAATTAATTATGTCAAAATTAAAATTTAATAATATCTGATTTTTTAAATTTTAAATCTTATTTATTAGTGTTGAAATGGGTCAAGTTAAACTCTTGTATATATGAATTTTTTCCATTCTAGAAAGACACGGCGCAAAGAAAATTATTTTATTATCCGTGTAAAGTGATCTTAACCGATTACAATGGACACGTTTTATATCTTTCTATATATAAAAAGTGGCTATGAAACAGAATTTCTTGGTCTAACGGAAAAACTAGCAGAATTTCTTGTTTTAACGGAATTTCTTGTTTTAATGGAAAACCTATAACTTTATGGTCCAACTTGAATTTATTTAAACCCTTAGGGACTAAAACTTAAAATTTAACCATAATCCTTAAATTGCAGCCAAGGACCTTAACATATCAAATTTACTCAAGAATTCCCCGCCTCCTCAACTCCCAAAAATCGAAAAAAAACTTTTAATCTTCCATGACTGAAAAATCCAATGTTGTCAAACCCGGCCGGTTCGACCGGAAAAATCGGGAACGGGGCCCAAAATCGGGCCAAATCATGTCCGATTTTTTATTATTTTCAAAACCGGTTAAAATCCGTCAAACCGGTCCCGATTTTCAATTTTTTTTTTTTGGTTTAAAAATTTTTAACTTCATAAATGGGCTTCAAAATTTATTTAGAATTCTAAGGCCCATGGAGAAGTAATGGATCTCATACTCATTTTATAGATGCACTTCTCTCCAAATGTTTCATAAACTTCCAATGTGGGATTGTGTCTTTTATACATGCTCTTAACTCTAATAGTTTTATAAACTTTCAATGTGGGATAGTGATATATAACCAAAAAATGTTAAAATATACAACAAAATCATTTTCAAATGTATGTTTGTCTAATTTGATTTTTAATAACAACTAATTAAATTGTAATATTCACATTCATTCTTTCATTTATTTAATTTTCAAATTTAACTTAAATTACATTTGATTATTAATATATTAATATTAGCTATCATTTTCTATAAGTTTAAATTATTTTAATTTAACAAAGTAAACTATTTTAACATATTGATTTTTAATTTTTAGTATTGAGACTAATTGTAGGATAATGAGTTTAATTAGTAAAAATATATTTACTTTGAATTATTAATATGAAGATTTTTAAAAATATATATTATTTTTATATTTTTTTATTGCATCCGATTCAATTCCGATTGAACCTTTTGACCCTTGACCCTTCACATTTTCGGGTTGATGACCGGTTTAGTTTTCAAAACACTGGAAAAACCTTAATGGAGAAGCTCTTCCCCCATTTTCATGACTGACCCACCCCAAGAAACCGTAGTGGCCGGGGGTTGGGGGCGGCTGTGCTTGCCCATCATTTTAGTTGGATTAATCATGGGCGCAATAATCATCTTTTCTCTCGCACAAGCAATATATGGAGACATTCAATTTAATCCATTCAAATCCAGCAATCAATTCATGAGAAATGCTGAACTTACAGGCTACTGTTTCACAGAAGCCTTACAGAAAATAAAAAAAATAGCCCGATTAGGGAGAAAAGAGATAGAAGCCATTTCAAAATAGGGCAAAGAGGAAGAAAATAACCTATTTCTCTCATTTCTCACTTGCAGTTCCCGCTCACCTCAGATTCCTCCATCTCGAGCACAATGTAATAGATAAGCTTACTAAGAACGAAGATTACACCTCGCGATCCCACATATCCTCTCTAGACTATAGTTCTATGGCAAGCTGTACCGACTTCATATGTGTATTTGGAGGTGAAAAACTCAGAGAGAGGTACTTCCTCAATGTAAGTGAGGTGAAATAAATAATGATTGTGACTTTTTTGACATGTAGACACAAAAATAAGAATACGAAGCTAACTGAAGTTTGCCTGATAGATGTTAATGTCATTGGATGTTTAAAATGTATTTCCATTTGGGGGCATCTTTTTCTTGTCATTTGTTTTTAGAATATAGTATAATATCATTGTGCATCATATGAACTTTGAGTTTTATGTTTGTGATTTTGGGTTGGAGACGACAGAGAGAAGCACATTATTTAATTATTTATCAATTACATAAACATTACATCATTAATTATTTAATTAACCAAAAAAATTACATCTTTATTAATAACAAATTAATTATTAAACAAAACTATTAAATATAAACTAAGCAAACGTGCATTGCACGTTGCTTGCACCTATTTTAGTAAAAAAGATTTGTTGAAAATCCCTACCTGTCGCAAATTAATTTACGGCATATGTGGTTTTAGAGTTTTTAAAATCATAATTAATTTATTTTCTATTCATGTACCTAACTGGCACTATATATTTATTAGTTGCATTAATTTAAATATTTGTACGAGGGTAACCCAACTTTAAGTAGCTTCATTTGTTTGATTTTGTAATTTATTTATTTGTTCATTATACTTGATAAGTGTAAAAATTACACTTGATCTTAGACATCAAAGATAGTTTTTAGAGTAATTTTATGAACTAGATACTTAACTTTTAAGTATTTTTTATTATTTTAGGAGAAAACTCGAGATTACTCCAAAGCAGATAAAAATGAGCAATAATTGATAAAAAAAAAAAAAGGAGTAGAGCTTAACATATTCTGAAAGTTGGGGGAACAAAGAGTCGTGTTTGGTTGTTGAAGGATCTCAGAGAAAAATTTAAGGACCCAATTTGAATTAAAAGATGAATCAGAAATCAAATTACAAGAGAAAAGTATAAATTCTAACAATGTGAGAAATCCTAATTGAACTAAGATTGTGTTTCTTAGTTCTTTTGAAACTATATTTTAGGTTTATAATACAATCCTTAAGACTTTAATTTGGAGTTTGAAGGTTGAATAACACAATTAGTCGAGAGATATACATGTTTGGAATAGGAGATCGATGATCCATTGTTGAGAATTTGGGGGTGGGGGGGGTGGGGGGGGGGGGTTCAAATAGCAACAATCGCTATAATTCTTTTCTTAAATCTTTGCATTCAACTCAACGATGTTATTCATTTTTTTTGTTGTTCAATTTCTCAATTATGATTAGCAAAATAATTTGTTATTAGGATGAACGATGTAGCTTGGGTTTAATTTTTATTTAATTCCAAAAATCTTATGCATCTTGATTAGGTATTAATTGGTTATTGTGTGTTTATTACTTCAATTGTTTAATTTAAAGGCCATATTAAAATCGAGAGGAGATATATTTGTCTAGTTCGTGCAATAAATATTTGTTTAGTTCGTGCAATAAGTGACATATATGTTATAGGAGACTAAAAGATAATTTTATAGGTCTTGCAATCATAATTGAAATCCTAAAATTTAATGCGTTTATATGTGTATGAATTTACAAAGTTTAATATTTGAATGGTTACTGAACTTTACACCATATCATGGCTTACTTATCGAACTTCTTAAAGTGTCCCATTCCATTTCAATTTATGCCTACGTGGAGGACAAAGTTTATCCTCCGCCAAATCAACGTCATGTCATCAATTCAAAACACGACACTTTTAAACATGGTGTTACCAAATTCACATCCGGCGTCGACTCCTAGTTCATTAACATGTTATAAACCATCATCGGCGACGTCCCAGCCTACCATTCGCCTGAAAATCAAGATTTTCAAACTATGGTAGATACGATCCCTCACCCTTTCCGTCGGTAACCATAGGCATCGACAACATATTCTCCGATATAATTCTTTTCTTAATTTTTTGCATTCAACTCAATGATGTTATTCATTTTTTTTATTGTTCAATTTCTCAATTATGATTAGCAAAATAATTTGTTGTTAGAATGAACGATGTAACTTGGGTTTAATTTTTATTTAATTCCAAAAATTTTATGCATCTTGATTAGGTATTAATTGGTTATTGCGTGTTTATTACTTCAATTGTTTAATTTAAGGGCCATATTAAAATCGAGAGGAGATATATTTGTCTAGTTCTTGCAATAAATATTTGTTTAGTTCGTGCAATAAGTGACGTGTGTTATAGGAGACTTAAAGATACTTTTATAGGCTTTGCAATCGTGATTGAAATCCTAAAATTTAATGCGCTTATGTGTGTGTGAATTTAAAAAGTTTAATATTTGAATGGTTACTGAACTTTACACCATATCATGGCTTACTTATTGAACTTCTTAAAGTGTCCCATTCCGTTTCAATTTATGCCTACGTGGAGGACAAAATATGACGTTACTCCTTCCGAACGTTAAATCCTCCGCCAAATCAACGTCATGTCATCAATTCAAAACACGACACTTTTAAACATGGTGTTACCGAATCCACACCCGACGTCATTGAGTTATAATCAAGTCAAAATCTTCAAAAACTCGTTTAGAGTGTTTTAAAAAAAAATCAAAATGTCAAAAAGAGCACATTTTCAACAATTTTAAAATAGACACTCAAAACACAAAATTCAAAACAAAAAACTGAACCACTAAGAAAACAACCCTAAGCTTCCAATCCTCTTCTTTAATTTTCTTTGTAAGTGGGCCTCAAAAAAGTCTAATCAAAATTCAAGAGTCGGACTTACTAATTGTGGAATGACACATGGGTAGAGGTGGCAATGGGCCAAACCGAGCCGACTCGGTCCATGCCAACACGAGCTCGGCTCATGCTTGCACGAGCCGAGCTCGTGGCTCGTTACCCACGAGCCAAGCTCCGGCTCGGCTCGTGGGCATTTGGGCGAGCTCGCCCAAATTGAGCCGAGCGCTAGACTCCTAGCTCGTTTTATATATATATACACACACACACACACACACATTTTGTGATTAATTTCTAAATATACATTTTCAAAAATATTTATAATTTTTTTAAAAAATAAGAACAAAAATTGTTTTGTTGAGTAGTAATATGTTTTTTGTTTACCATTTTATACTTAAACCTGAAAAAAATATATATGTAAAGTATAAACACATTTTGTAAACCATTTTTTAAATATACATTTTTCAAAACATTTTGATTTTTTATGGATAAAACAAATAAAGATAGACCATCTTCCTTTATCCGGATTTGGGACCAACTACTTCAATTTCTAGTAGGCGGATTTAAAAATTGTACACGAACAATTTGTTACGTGTACAATTTTTTAAAAAATATTATAAATGTATGAAAATTAAATTTTGTGATGATTATGGTGAAATTAAATATCACTTACTTGGTGACATGCAATTTCGACATATTTATCTTGAATTCGATAATTAGCGTCTTCCCAATCTTTCAGGTACATTAACGCTTCCAAAATATCTTCTTTTAGTCGACTCCTGACCTCAGAGAGAACCCTCTTCCTTGCACTAAAAGCAGACGCCGAAGCTACAGTGCTAACATGATGTGTTAGTAGATCTTTTGTCATTGCAGAAACTATTGGCCATCGACGTTCATTATCTCGCCAAAGTTTAATTACCTCTTCTGAATTTTTCTTAACTTCTTTGTTATTAGGCAAAGTATGACGAAAGTAATCGATTAATTCAGATGGCAACGCAATTGGACTATTACTCGAAGTTTGAGTACATGCAGTGGATGGCAAACTACTACTACCACCACCAGATGAACCACATGCATATGCAAATGAATTAAATCTATATGAGTTCATGCTTTCGAATAAATCTAAAACTACATCGTCGTCATTCGTTTGATTAGTGGGAGGAGTAGATGTAGGTACACGAGTAATATGTGTACCCATTCGTGAAGCATATAATTCGTACATTTCACGTAATGTTTCTTCCAAATTCCTATAAGTAATATGTATATTAAAAGTTCAAGCATTTGAAATTTTATTAATTACAAATTTAGTACCCAATAAATTATATCGGAGGTCCATGACGCATGCTAAAATAAATAATATAGGTAATTCTTCCCAATATTTTCTGAATTTTAATTCCATGGAATATATAACTGCATGAAAATCGGGGTCATTTTAAAATCTCTTAAAAGTCCTAGTAATTATATAAAGACGTTCAAGAACCATATAATTTGTAGGATAATAAACGCTAGACAATATATTTGTAGAATCATAAAATGTCGTCAATTTTATTTTTTATTTTAAAAACTATATTCCAATCGATTTCGTTCAAGATAGTTTCGTCTTCATCTCTAATATGCCTATTGTTATAAAATTCAGTAATTAAATGTTCGAAACCTTCATATGATTTTAATAATAAGTAAGTGGAGTTCCATCTATGGCCTACGTCAATAATAAAGGTTTTTGTATTTGTCATTCCATTTTCTAAATAAAATTCTTCAAATGCTTGTTTTCGACTAGGTGTAATTGTGATATATATAAGTACACTCCTAATTCGGTCAATTTCATCCTTAACATGTTTTAAACCGTCTTGTACTACTAAATTAAAAATATGACATACACATCGAATATGAAATAAATAACCACCAAAATCGGGTTGAAGTACTCTATGCAATTTATCGATAACAACTTTATTTACAGTAGCATTGTCGAACGTAAAAGAACGAATTTTGCTCTCGCATTTATACTCTTTAACTATATTTATGATAGCATTAAATATAGTTTGGACGTTGTTGAGGTGGGTAGTTCCAATGCTTCTTTGTCATGCCAGTCGTTGTTGGCAGTATTTACATACTGCTTTGGTTTCGAGGATTCCATCGACCATACGATCGGTTTGAAGCAATTTAAAATGGTCTCAACATTTTACCTTGTTCTTCCCTTTTCTCTTCCCTCTTGCATCGGGAATATCTGACATAAACTCTTCATCTTGTTCTAAATCAATTGGAACACTAGGATCAACATCAATGTCATCCAAATTAATTGGATGACTACCTTCATGAACGTCGTAATCTTCAATATTTTCTAGAATTGGTAATTCATTGAGATCAGAGAATTCATTCCCAAATTGATTTTGGGCAGGTGTTTGTGTTTCGTTCTCCATACCGAACAAGTTTTCAACAAATGATCGTGAATCCATTTGTTATGAATAATAGAAATTGAATGTAGAAATGTAGAAGATGATTATAGAATGAATGAATGAATGATATTGTTGATAATTGATAAATGGAGAATGTAAATTGTATAGAGTAGATAATGAGAGAATGCTGAATAGAGATTGATATTGGTGGAAAAAAAAGCTTGATTTAGATAGGTATTTATAGAAACAAAAAAATAAAAATAAAAAAACGTCAATGACCAAAATGGTCACTGAACTTTTTTTTTTTTAAATTGGCCGAGCCACGAGCCGCTCGGCTCGTGGCTCGTCCCTCAATTTTTTGTTAATATATAAACGAGCCACGAGCCGGCTCGTCTATAGCGACGAGCCGAGGCTCGTCACGTCACACGAGCCTCCCTGCTTGACTCGTTTTTTTTTACGAGCCCGAGCGGCTCATGGGCGTGAACAGTACGAGCCGAGCGGGTGAGCCGACGAGCCGCTCGACTCAATTACCACCTCTACACATGGGGAACAAGAAAACAATTTTCTTTCTTTCACACTACCTGAAAAAGACTGCTATAAACTATTCTTTAATCGCCCGAGTAATGCTATTCATTAAGCACCAATTTAAATAGTAATTACATGACATTAAATGATAAATTCATTTAAATATCATAAATGACTCATTTATCCCTTGTTTGACATTCATTATTTCAAAACTCTTTTTTCTACATACTAATTTTCATCGTCACTTTTACATAATAAAATATTGTGCTGTAAATTTAAAATGTTTTCTTACTTTTTGACCACACATTCCCTCAAAAAATCACTATTCAAAAATCTATTTTACCCAGCTAATGTTTGTCAAAGAGAGGATTAATTAAATCAATAAAATGTAATCATGTAGACCGATCCTCTAGAGCCACGAGCCGCTCGGCTCGTGGCTCGTCCCTCAATTTTTTGTTAATATATAAACGAGCCACGAGCCGGCTCGTCTATAGCGACGAGCCGAGGCTCGTCACGTCACACGAGCCTCCCTGCTTGACTCGTTTTTTTTACGAGCCCGAGCGGCTCATGGGCGTGAACAGTACCAGCCGAGTGGGTGAGCCGACGAGCCGCTCGACTCAATTACCACCTCTACACATGGGGAACAAGAAAACAATTTTCTTTCTTTCACACTACCTGAAAAAGACTGCTATAAACTATTCTTTAATCGCCCGAGTAATGCTATTCATTAAGCACCAATTTAAATAGTAATTACATGACATTAAATGATAAATTCATTTAAATATCATAAATGACTCATTTATCCCTTGTTTGACATTCATTATTTCAAAACTCTTTTTTCTACATACTCATTTTCATCGTCACTTTTACATAATAAAATATTGTGCTGTAAATTTAAAATTTTTTCTTACTTTTTGACCACACATTTCCCCAAAAAATCACTATTCAAAAATCTATTTTACCCAGCTAATGTTTGTAAAAGAGAGGCTTAATTAAATCAATAAAATGTAATCATGTAGACCGATCCTCTAGAACCACGGGGCTAGATAGTATCATTATAATCACTAAGCTTCCAATCCTCTAATTTTCTTTGTAAGTGGGCCAAAAAAAAAAAAAAGTCAAATCAAAATTCAAGAGTCAGACTTACTAATTGTGGAGTGGCACATGGGGAACAAGAAAACAATTTTCTTTCTTTCACACTAAAGGTTTCGAGATAAAGTCACTTGTACATTATAAATTATAATAAAGTGTATATCGTTCTTATTGTTAAGATTTGATTAGTAAATTTTTTTTTTTAAACAGTCAAATGGTAGCTTGACATGTGACGAAGTTTAAAATTTGGTGTACACTATGATGTACACCAAACATGATTAACAGCCTTCAACCAAGGTTGCTTAGATTTTTCCAATCACTGCCCATTTTTGAAGCTATCAAAGGAACTAGATTGATAATAAGCACATATTTAACGATCATTATTTCAAAGTTCCATAATTCACGTACTCATTTTCAATAACATATTTTCACAAATTATTTTACATGTAAATTCAAAAAATTTCTTTACTTTTTAATCAAACATTTTTATCAAAATTACTACTCTAAACCTTACTTTCTCAAAATACTGACTATCAAATAGGAGCTAAATAGAGATGTATAAATATTCAACGAGGTTCTTGTATTATAAACGTATCAATTGTGACAAGTGAAGGTGACGTCACATACATATTGTAAATTATAATATGTCACATAATAGAATTATGATGTGCGCACATTCCCCAGAGTATTCTCAAACCATAACTTATAACTGAATATTAAATTAAATAATAACGCTAAGAAATTGTAAGAATTACGGCTATCTTTTAATCCCGTATGCTTGATTAAGGAAAATATTTTTCGAACATCATCACTTATATAATTTTTTTACAGAGATGATGTGACCAAAAAGAAAAAGTGGGGAAGTCTTTTTATTATTTAGTTGATGAGATTTTGACCAAATAAAAATCTCGTCGTATCATTATTGCTAAATAAACATGTAAGTTATAATGTACATATAACACAATTGATTGATTAATTATCATGTTTTTAGATTCTGCTTGTCTGCCATTTTTTTTGTTTCTCATTTTTAGAAGAAATTAGATTGTTATTTGGCACGACCTGACCCTTTTTTTAACTGGCTTCTTACATTGTGGGTGAGTTGTAGGCTTCCAACGATGATTAAAAATAATAATAATAACTCATATTATGGAAAGAAGGCACTTAATAATTTTTATTTATAAAGTGTTCACTAGACTTTAGAGTGTCGTGACTCGTATGTAAATGAAGATCTCTTAATACTTTTTCTAATTATTTTGTCCAAACGCAAATAATTTTTTTTATTAAGCATTAGATAACAAGGGATAAGTAGCAATAATACAAGAAATTATATTGTCCATGTTAGGTATTAAGTGGCAATAATACAAGAAATTAACCATGATTTTAAAACAAAAAAAATCCAGCAACACATACCCGTAAATCTCCACCGTCTTTTTCTATAAATTTAGAGTATCTCATGAACTGGAAACCTAAAACGAGTCATGGCATCTCTTTCACCTCCATGCACTCCCTTCACCACCTCCGCTTCCCCAAAATCCTCTTTACACCCTTTTTTTTGCTAAGCCATCACATTTTTTCACCCATGCAAAGACCACCAATCGCTTTTGTGTCTCATGCAACGCTGGAAATGGTGAACAAAATGTGAAATATGACTCCAAAAATGTCGATTCCAAGGAAAAGGTTGACAGGAGAAACATGCTCTACAGTATATGTAAGGCCCAGACCAACACACGATATGAGAATCGAAACAATCAATAACCAAAATAGTAAAGTAAAACTGCAGAAATTAAAGAATGAACACAAGAATTATTTCGGTCGTAGCTCTGAAGGTTTAGTGATCGCTTCTAACACTTACATCCCCCGTTGAGCATACATAAAAAAGATTATGCTCAGATACACTAAATCAGCCACAAAATGGCAACAAAGGTTACATAAATTCGAGAGAAGAGATATGAGACTTATCTCTCAAAATACAAGAGAAGATAGTCCAAGATTCACCCAGAAATCACCAAGAAACCCATCAAACACATACTAAGTGGTACAACAGAGGAATCACTCAGATCCTCACAATATTCACACAGAATATTACAATCGAAAGTAGATCTAACTATTACAAAACTTTAAATCAGAGATTTAAAGTGAAATCAGCCATGAAGAATCAAACCCTATCTCTTTCTCTCGTTTTCTCTCAAAACCAGAAACCCTCGAAGTCTCCAAAAGAATACCAAGTGAATCGAATGACTCCAAAAGTCTCCAGCCCAGAATATATCAAAGGTCCAAGCATCCAACAACCACAAGAGAGCCACGTGTCATCAATCCAGTTGAGAATGCTTCAATAAAGAGAATCGTGTTTTGCAAACACGATTATAAGAAAAAATGATGGGAGCACATAAATAGGCCGGGTTCCAGTCCAACAGTATGAGAAGCTTGCATGGTGCTGCCAATCTTGCCTCCAATATGCTGGCACTGGCCGAGCCAATCCAACTACCCCAGCTCGATAAGTGTGGTAATGCTACCTACAAAAAGAATGACGGAAAACAAGTAGAAATCAATTGCTGCCCACCTGTAAAACTTAACATCATTGATTACAGGCTCCCCCTGTTCACTTCACGCGTGTTAGACCGTATGCTGATAGAGCTACCCCAGAATATGGACTTAAGTATAATATGGCCATTGACAGCATGAAACGCCTTCCTTCAAATGATCCACAAAATTTTATGCAACAAGCTAATATTCATTGTGGTTATTGCAATGGTGCTTATCACCAACCTGGTCAGGGAGAGTTGGAACTTCAAGCTCACAATTCTTGGCTTTTTTTTCCTTTCCACGGGTGGTACCTGTATTTCTATGAATGAATTCTTGGGAAACTAATTGGAGACCCCACTTTTGCTTTACCATTCTGGAATTGGGACAACCCTAAGAGCAGGGACGTAGCCAGGTTCTTAATCTTGGTGGGGCGAAAATATGGGGGTGGAGGGGGGCGGGCCCCCCTTCCGGGGGTTCGGGGGCGGAGCCCCCGAATTTTTTTTTTAACTAAAAGAATTGAAAATAACGATTTTGAGTATCAAAATAGTACTGAAATTCAATGTTCGATTCAATCACTACTGAATATTCTACTACTTAATTCTTAAATTCAAATATTCAATAACTAACACAATTACACAAACTAACAGCAACTACTCTACTTAATTCTTAAATTCAAATATTCAAGAACAAGTAAACATGCATTATGCATAAACAAGGTTGAGAATTGAGTTTTAATTAGTTGAGTTTGGGAATCGGGAACTTAGGTTTTGGATTGGATTTGGGCTATTGATTTATTTAAATAACTATTGGATCTTTTGTTTAGATGTAAGATTTTTGTATGGTTAGATTTTAAAATGTAAGTTATTTACTCAATGTTTATTAACAGAAAAAAAAATTAAAAATTTCAAAATTTTGGGGCGAGTCAAAATCTTGGGGGGGCGAAACTGAAAAATACATTACAAATTAACTAGAAATAGTGTACCGCGGACAAAGTTAGGGGGGGCGGTCGCCCCCTACCGCCCCCCCTAGCTCCATCTCTGCCTAAGAGCATGAGGATGCCACGTATGTTTTTAGATCCCTGAAAGGCCCAGAAGTACACGATATTAAAACAAGATCTCACAAATCAATATCAAACTATGAATGATAAAGCAGAAATCAAGGATATAACACAAGATATGTTTTGGCCTAAGCCCCGGAGGTTCGGCGACCAGATCTAACGCCTACATCCCCCGTTGAGCATCCAAATAATATGGACATCGCTCGGTTGCACTAATAGCCAAAAATGGCACAAATCAAGTACAATCAGTTCAAGATTACAGCAGTAAGTCACAGAGACTTATCTTTACATAGGCTGAAGAAACGACTACAGAAGCAAGCCTCAAGAACAGAAAAGATCACAAAGATCTACCAAAATCTCTCAAGCAACAGCCAGAATCACAAAGATTCAGAACACCCATCTCTCAATGTAACAATACTTCACAACGCAAGAAGTAAATCTAGAGATATTACACATTTACAGGATCAACACTCACAAAGAACCAAACCCTAGAAAATGAGATATTTCTCTAACAGAGAGAGTCGACCAGAGAGAATGAAAAGCCAAGATCCTTTTGGTTCATCGAATGAGTCAACCCAAAAGGCCACCGTCCAGTTAATAGCCAGAAGTGTCTAGAACATTCAGCCAACGGTAAGGATCAAGCCACGTGTCAGCAATCAGGCCAATGTTATAATAATAAAAGTGTCAAACCAAAGGAAACACGATTTCACTTAAATTGTTGGAAGCAACCCAAATTATATCATCAGTGCAGGGTTCGAAACCCAACAATCTCCACCTTGCTTTCAACCATTTTAGCTTAGTGCAGCCAGGAGCAACATCCAAGATATTCTTCATTTGCTCCAAGTACCTGTGAAACATTACATAGCATCAATAGATAACAACTTCAAACAGTTAAGAAACTTATTTAAAGGTATTATCTTAGTCCCCATATCAGAAGGATTAACTTGAGTAGGAATTTTACCAATTTTCATAATTCCTTTTGATATAACATCTCTAATGAAATGGTATTTAATGTCTATATGCTTAGTCCTATCATGGAACATGGGATTTTTACTTAGGTGTATAGCACTTTGATTGTCAGAATACAGAATTGCATTTTCATCAACAAAACCAAGTTCATTTAATAGTCTACTAAGCCATATTCCTTCTTTAACAGCATCTGAAGCAGCTATGTACTCTGCTTCAGTAGAGGATAAGGCAACAACCTTTTGCAATTGGGATTTCCAGCTTATGGCAGTGTCACACAAAGTAAAGAAATAAGCAGAGGTGGACTTTCTATTGTCCATATCCCCAGCAAAGTCAGAATCTGTAAAACCCTTTAACATAATTCCCTTTTTGTCAAATTTAAACACAAGTCCTAAATATGAAGTTCCTCTGAGATATCTTAAAAGCCATTTCAAAGCATTCCAATGTTCTTCACCAGGATTACCCATAAACCTACTAAGTATGCTAATACCATGTGCTAGGTTAGGTCTGGTGCAAACCATAAGATACATAACTGAACCAATAACATTTGCATATGGGACTTTTGACATTCTATCATAATCTTCATCAGTTTTAGGACAGAAGTCAGATGATAGTTTAAAATGATTAGAAAGAGGTAGTGTTACAGGTTTACACTCAAACATGTTAAATCTTTTCAAAAGTTTAACAATATAATCATGTTGATGCAAATATAACATGTCCTTATTTCTATTTCTCAAGATTTGCATGCCAAGGATCTTTTTAGCTTGACCAAGATCCTTCATGTCAAATTCAGATTTCAACATGCATTTGATATTATCAATTTCAGATTTATTGCAACTAGCCAGTAACATGTCATCCACATAAAGTACCAAGTACAAAGAGTTTTTACCTCCATTACCTCTATAGTACAAACATACATCATAATTGCTTCTTTGAAAGCCATGTTTTAAAACAAAAGTGTCAAATCTTTTGTACCACTGCCTTGGGGCTTGTTTAAGCCCATAGAGGGATTTCTTTAACAGACAGACAACATTTTCAGGATTACCATTAGCAAATCCAACAGGCTGTCTCATGTATATAGTTTCATCTAAATCACCATAGAGAAAAGCAGTTTTAACATCTAATTGATCAAGTTCCCATTTGAATTGAACAACAAGAGCAAGTATACATCTAATAGTGGTATATTTAACAACAGGGGAAAATATTTCAGTATAGTCAATCCTCTCCTTTTGAGTAAAGCCTTTAGCTACTAATCTAGCCTTATACCTAATATTTTTATTCCCCCCTTCACCTTCTTTTATTTTATAGATCCACTTGCAATCAATTAGTTTTTGGTCTTTAGGTCTCCTAACCAGTTCCCAGGTCTTATTTTTCAGAAGTGAGTCCATCTCATCATTCATGGCATCTTTCCAAAACATGTGATCTTTACAATTTATGGCATCATCATAGGAGTCAGGTTCATTTTCAGATTTATCTTGATAAGTAAATAAAGACACAAAATCATCATTGTTAAACCTTACAGGAGGTCTAATTTGTCTTCTTTCCCTATCTCTTGTAAGTTGGTATTCATCAAGATGTGGATCAAGCAAAGTATTTTGTTCCTCAGGTTCAGATATGTTGTCAATTTCAACAGGCATATTATTATCATCAAGATCAGAACCATTTACAGCATGTTCAGGTGGTGCAGGTGTGTTATTTGTGGTCAAAGAAGGCTCCACCTCAATTTGAACATCATTTTCATTCAAGTTATTTTCTTTACCTTCCAATCATGGCATAATAGACTCATTGAAAACAACATCTCTTCTTACAATTACCCTATAGCCTTTTTCATTTTTAACCCATAATCTGTAACCCTTAACATTTTCTCCATAACCTAAGAAAACACATTTAAGTGATCTAGGCTCTAGCTTTCCAATATTTTGATGAGCATACGCAGCACAGCCAAATATTTTTAGATGAGAATAGTTGACAGGATTTTTAGACCACACAGTTTCAGGGACTTCAAAATTCAAAGCACTAGAAGGTGTTCTATTCACAAGGTATGCAGCAGTTTTTACAGCCTCCCCCCAAAACAGTTTAGGCAAACCAGAACTCAGAAGCATGCATCTAACTTTATTTAATAAAGTCCTATTCATTCTTTCAGCTATACCATTTTGCTGTGGAGTGTAAACAACAGTTTTGTGTCTCTAAATGCCATTTTCTTTGCAGTAATTATCAAACTCATAATTGCAAAATTCCAAACCATTATCTGTTCTTAAAGTCTTTACCTTGTGATCAGTTTGGTTTTCTATTTGTGTTTTCCAATCTTTGAAAACAGAGAAAGTTTCATCTTTTGTCTTAAGTAAGAAAACCCAGATTTTTCTAGAGAAATCATCAATGATCAACAGATAATATCTAAAACCAGTCAGTGTGGAAACAGAGGCAGGACCCCACAAATCAGCATGTAGGTATGCAAGTATTTGTTTTGTGTTGAGTTCCAGGTAAGAAGGGTGATTTAACTTGCTTACCAATAACACATTGTTCACATAAACCAAGATCACCAAGATTTTGTTTTCCCAAAAAACCTTTATTTTGTAAGGATTTCAAACTCTTATTGCCAATATGGCCAAGTCTTTCATGCCACAGTTTTGCTAAAGTAAAGTTATCAGACAGAGCAGTAGCAGTTAAGCCAAGTAAAGGTTTTGCATTTAGAAAATAGAGTCCATGTCTCTTAGGGGTGCTAATGATTAAATCATCACCCCTAAGAATTTTGATATGTCCTTGACCCAATTTAATGTTAAATTCCATGTCATCCAACATTCCCAGAGACACCAGGTTCCTCTCTAGCTCAGGTACATATCTGGTTTCCTTTAAGAAAAGCACTTTACCATTTTCAAGAAGCAGCTTAACTGTTCCTATCCCTTTTACTTTACAAGTCATGTTGTTTCCCATTATTACCTGCCCCCCTGAGGTGTGTTCAAAATCAAGGAAGCAGTTTTTATTTGGACACATGTGGAAAGAGCAGCCAGAGTCCAAGATCCACTCTTCACTCAATTTCTTTTCATTATTAACAAGAACAAGGCCATCTTCAAAATCATTTTTGTTACAGACTAGGGCAGAGTTACCATCATTGAAGCCTTTATCTTTTGCTTCATTCTTTTTCTTGTAACAGTCTTTTATAAAATGACCCAATTTTCCACAGTGATAACATTTCTTACCTTTAGCTCTATTCTTGGATTTATTTTTGTCATTCCACTTATTCCTATTTTCAGTTTGTGACTTAGAGAAAAAATTTGGTTTACTAAAACCTTTTCCTTTTGCAAGTAGGTTTTCACCATGGTGGATCTTAGACTCAGACTTAATTTCAAGTGCTTTGTTTCTTAAAGCAACAATGATATCTTCAGTAGTAATAGAAGATCTGCCATATTCAAGAGCAACCTTGATGTCTCTGTACTTGTCACTAATGGAATTCAACAGGACTACAGCCAACTGATCTTTTGAAAGTTTTTCATCACAGTTGGTTAAGTCAGTGGTCAATTTTGTAAATCTGTTCAAGTTTTCATCCAAGTCAACAGCATGGTCCATTTTAAAAGAGAAGAATTGTTTCAATAGAAAACATTTATTTGGCATTGTCTTAGTCACATATTTAGTTTGAAGAGCAGACCATAATTCAGAGGCAGTTTTGGTTTCACCAATTTCTCTCACAACGTTATCAGACAAATACAAGAAGATAGTACTCCAAGCAACCTCTTCAAGTTCAGTTTTCTTAGTAGGTGGTAAATCAGCAGGCCAACTATTATCAAGAGCCCTGACAACTCGCATTTGCATCAAAATAGCTTTCATCTTTTGACTCCACATATTAAAGTCACATTTACCATCAAATTGAGGCACTTCAAATTTTGCAGAAGCCATAATGGCACAAGTATGATCACAGAGTAGAGGTACAGACTCTCAGAGACTCAGATTAAAACAGTCAGTTCAAGAAATCACAGTAGCACACTTAGCAATACAAGATTCCGGGTTTATGACCATAGAGATATTACAGACATGCAAAATAAGCACAATATCAACACAACAGAGATCATATACTATGTTCCAAAAATCACTCCAGCAAGATTCTACCCAAACACACCCGTACTTGATTTATCTCAGATTCCAGGAGCCTCACAGGGGCTACTGGACAAAGATTAGTCTCAAGGGGGTTTCGACGGTGCTTGGTGAATCAAGGGTATGATCGAGAAATCCTAGTCCTAATTTAAGAACTTGTACAGTATAAAAGAGAGGTATAGATCTCACCCAGCGAGTTAGCAAAAACTCGAAGAATTTTAATGTGCTTTTCAGCAGTCCAAAAATTTTAGATCTACAATAGATCGTGCCCCCTTTTCTCACAGATCCAGGTATCGTGTCCTTTCTCTTTCTGCGAAGATCCAGGTATCGTGTCCTCACCAGTGCTCTGATACCACTGAAAGGCCCAGAAGTACACGATATTAAAACAAGATCTCACAAATCAATATCAAACTATGAATGATAAAGCAGAAATCAAGGATATAACACAAGATATGTTTTGGCCTAAGCCCCGGAGGTTCGGCGACCAGATCTAACGCCTACATCCCCCGTTGAGCATCCAAATAATATGGACATCGCTCGGTTGCACTAATAGCCAAAAATGGCACAAATCAAGTACAATCAGTTCAAGATTACAGCAGTAAGTCACAGAGACTTATCTTTACATAGGCTGAAGAAACGACTACAGAAGCAAGCCTCAAGAACAGAAAAGATCACAAAGATCTACCAAAATCTCTCAAGCAACAGCCAAAATCACAAAGATTCAGAACACCCCTCTCTCAATGTAACAATACTTCACAACGCAAGAAGTAAATCTAGAGATATTACACATTTACAGGATCAACACTCACAAAGAACCAAACCCTAGAAAATGAGATATTTCTCTAACAGAGAGAGTCGACCAGAGAGAATGAAAAGCCAAGAGCCTTTTGGTTCATCGAATGAGTCAACCCAAAAGGCCACCGTCCAGTTAATAGCCAGAAGTGTCTAGAACATTCAGCCAACTGTAAGGATCAAGCCACGTGTCAGCAATCAGGCCAATGTTATAATAATAAAAGTGTCAAACCAAAGGAAACACGATTTCACTTAAAATTGTTGGAAGCAACCCAAATTATATCATCAGTGCAGGGTTCGAAACCCAACAATCCCAAATCAGCTCTATACGATGAGAAGCAAAACCAGGAGAGCCTGCCCTTGCCTTCGTCAATTTAATCTTGAATAAAATCATGGGCACTTTATAGTTGGTGGCTAATAATCTTTCTATAATTTACAGTGAAATGATTCGTGGTACGTAGCTATTCAGTAGAGAGCTTCATGGGAGATCCTTATAGGGCAAAAGCTGACAAACCTAAGAGTCCTAGCTTATGTGAGCGTGGTTCCCATACTGCAGTGCACCTTTGGGTAGGAGATCCACGACAACCTGCTTTTGAGGATTTGATCATTTTTACTCTGTTGGGAGGGACCCACTTTTCTATTGCCATCACGCAATTGTTGATCGAATTTGGACATTATGGAAATATTTTTTGCCTATCAATAAAGTATCGAACAAGAGAATCAGATCAGGATTTCTTGAAAGCTGCATTTATGTTCTACGAAGAAAATGAACAGCTTGTTCGTGTAACAGCACTTAATTGTTTGGACAACCGGGAGATAGGATATGAATATGAAAGAATAGATCTTCCGTGGCTAAGTTCCAGGCCACCTGCTCAGGCTGCTAGGGGCAAGGTATTTAAAGGTTCTAGTTCTGAAGCTCCAAACACGGACACTGTATTCCCAGTTTTCGTTGAGAAGATTATACAAGTCGTGGTTCCCAAAACAAAGAAAGGCAAAACTGAAGAAGTGTTGGTGCTGGAAAACATGGTAGTTGACACTACTAAATTACTCAAGTGTGTTCGTGAATGATGAAGATAATAATATGGATGCCTGGGCAAGGCTTCTTATGTAGGTACCCATGCACAGGTGCCAACTAAATCTAAACACATGATCATTAGGTCATCGATGTTGAATCCGACTGATATATACGAGGACATGGATGTTAAGGACGATGATACAATTCTGGTGACACTTGTGCCAAGGCATCAAGGTGGTGGTATCAAGATCATTGAAGCTCTTCCAAGTAAATCATGTTGAAGTTTGCCATGCTATTTTTATGGTCTCTATTACACCAAGAAATCAAGAACCAACAAGAATGCACTGATTTTTAATTTAGATTTACAGACTCAAAACATTAACTGACATCAAAGTATCAATCGTTTCAGGCTCAGAATCATTGTACCATTTTGTACAAAACAAAAACCTCAAACCCTAGCCCTCAAATAATGAATTGCAGCTACTTCGATAGACCAAAATGATATCACACAGATGTCAACCATTTCCTTCACTCTAAGAATCACTTAGACTTAATATTCACAAAGAATCACACCAAAATTAGATATTTTGAGATAACACGATGAAGATGAAAAAGAAAACCACCCCTAGGGCAACCACTCAAGACCCTTTTATATTCATTCCCATCACCGTTATAAGCGATCGATGGTCCAGCGCAGCACATGTGTCTCTTTATTTTCGGCTCGGGTTATGGGCTACATCATTTTGTGTTATTTGACATTGGCAAAGCAACCGTTTGGGTCAAGCCCAAGTTTCATCGTCGCCCTAATGGACTGGATCAATTTGGCATCACAACCCAACAATTTATGTTATCTTTATCATTTATTAAAACTAAGATTTTCATTGCATCATATATGCAACGAAAATTGTCAAAGTTTAGGTTGTAAATCTCTATTTGTAATCTAATTTGTTTCTTTATTTCTTCAGTTTCCATATGTGGTTTGCACTAGCACCATTGCATGGGCAGTGCCTTTTTACTTTGATTTGTAATGAAATAAACTATTTATCAGATTTGTCGACTCAAAAGAAATCGAAAATAAACTTGTACAACAAACTTAACTAGTTTCTAAATGATTAAACTAACGCAGTTCTTGAGTTTTAAATCACAACTGATGCCACGGAAGGAATAGTAGTTTGCCCATAATAGAAATAAGGAAACATAATTTATTTCCTTGGACTAACACAATGAGGGGCCAATTAATAATTGTAAGCAACATCCACATATCGTGTGGGAAATATTTGACACATACCTTGTCCTCGTATATCGTATGAGAATCATACTATCAGAGCCAATATTTCCGACCTTTGATTTAATATTGTAGTAAGACCAATTTACAAGGGTCAAATCTAGGCGAGAAACTTAGAAAGAGTAAACCAAAAATGAAAAAAAAAAGATCGAGAGAAGTCAGAGAGAAACAAAACCATCTATCAATATGAGAAAACCAAGGGTTATATCTAACCAAGCAATAAATCTCCACCCTTAATCAAATCCATCGTTCCATAATTAAATTAGCACGATATTGGTAAATACTAAGTTACTAATCAGAGGTTGTCATGTGGGCTGTTATATTCATAAATTACGTGGTATGTTAAGACGGATGTGGTCCAATATATGTCAACGTGATATCGACTATTCAATTGATTGAACCTATTTTAATTAAACAATTATATTATGGGCTTGGTCCAATAACCACTGGCTTATTTATATTTTCATATATATGTGGGAGTTTCAATAGGTATACATATTAACCTAACCAAGTCACTTCTTCCATCTCTTATACTCATATTATCTTGTGTTCAGCTGTTGACTTAATCGTCGGAGTGCAAATGATCGTCGGACATTTTCCTTGATCGACGACTTTACCTTCTAACTGGGTGTTCAGTGTGTATGTGATGTTTACATGGAAGAGAGGTAACCTGAATTCTGTTGGCGCATTTTTTGAGGTCAACATATTAACGACTTCTGCGGAAACTGATACGTTAACCATGGATATTCACATTCCAAAAGGTCAGAAAGGAGGAAGAAAACGTAAATAAAAAAACCCCTTTTCTTTCCCAACTGCAAGCTACATAATGGAAGAAATATTGTCCAATCAATTTTTGGTTTTTTACATTAAAGTTGAAGAATCTTCCCAAGCAATTTTTGGTATTAAGGATTGAAGGAGCCAGCTATGAAAATGGCTACATGTGGATGAAACAACAGCAACCAAAAAGAAACTTTCAAGACATGAGTTTTTTGGTCCAGATTCCACCAAAAAAGGAGAAACCAGCTGGAAATAAAAGACTACCACCAAAATGATTTGGTGAATGGTGGAATATGACGTCGATGAAGGATAAAAGAAAGACCACTATTGCAGCCAATTTTTATCCCAATTTCAGCCCACTCCACTCTTAAGGATTACATCTATCTGCTGCTAAACAAATACCCATTTTTAAAGCTTTCAACACATGCCAACGATAAAGCTTTGGCCATGATAGAAATGTTAGGTACGAGTAATGGCATGCTCGAACAAAGAAACGAGACCCAAATCATATTGAAATGCTGTGCTATAAGCAAAGAAGAGTTTTTGGGGCTCATGCAACTTGCTCGATTAAATGTCCCTTTCAAATTTTTATTCTGGTGACCCTTGTAAAGACAGCCATTTCATTACCCTACCTCCAGCAACAATTAGCACAACAGTGGACCAAAAAAGATGGTGAATAGTTTAATTTTTTCCACGGTAACCATTAAATTTGATGGAGACAAGGCATTGAGGGTGGCATCCTACAGACTTCTTCTCTAGATTGACAACATGTTTTTGCAGGAGAAATGTCCTCCTTCGATATTTCATACAACTTGGATTTTTCTTCAGATTGTGTATTCACTTGCCCTCATCTTGGGCCATTTGTTGGGGCGGGTATCCACTTTCTTGTATGGGCTTTCTTCACAAAAATCTAAATTGATGGTTAGCAGATTAGGGACTTTGGGCTATCCTTTGGGATTACAAGAGGAAACTACATAAAATCAGAATTTTAAAGATTCAATTTCAAAAATCAAATCAAAGGTTTCACTTTTTAAAAATAAGATATTTTATTTTTAAATATTAAATATTAATTGTACAATTTTCATCACAAACCCTAATCAATTTCATTTCAATTTTCATTCTCTCCTCTCCGTCACTCTTTCTACCTTCTCTTTTATCTCTATCACTCTCTCTACCTTCTCTCTTCTCCACTCTCCTCCCTCTCTACCGGCAGCCCAATCTCCACAAGACGGCGCACCTCGTCCAATGGCGTTGTGCACAAACACGAAGTAGCGGTGCTAATTCGTGCGAAACGCCGATGCATTTTTTTTATTTCTGAGTTTTTTGCAATTTTTGCGGGGGAGTCATGATTTTGGGGTGGTTGATGGATGTTGTGGAGTCGTGATTTATGGCAGATGGTTCGCAATCGCTACTGCAGTAGCAGCGACGATGGGGGTGATGGTGGGTTGTGCGCTACTTTGTGATTTGGGGATGGTTTTGGTTGGTAGCTGGGCGGTGGATTTGGTCGTGGTGGTGGTTTTGGTGGATTGTCGGTGGATTTGATGGGGTTTGTTGGTTTTGGTAGTGGCGATGGTGATGGATCCGACGTGGTGATTTATTAGTGGTTGTGGTGGTTTTGAAGTTGAATGTAGTAGTTTATTGGAGATTGTAGCGGCGGAGACGGTGAAGTGGGTGAAATTTAATCTCTTAGTTATGAAATTCTTCCTTAATAAAAGTTGGACAGCAAGGATTTGTTTTTCTTGGGCTTCACGATCTCCCATCCGATTTCAAGTACTTCGGCCCATATTATTCTTTTGGTTCAAAATGATCAGGTCCTTATCCTCTTGAATGGACCGCATTTTTTGGGCCATTGCAATTATAACTTCTTCCAAATTAACGAGCTTCGGTGTCATGAGGATTTTGTCTATTATATATGTGGTGTTTCCTTCCAGTAAGAAGATGATATAGATGGTACAACTATACTTGCAAAATTATATTACCACCAAGTAAACATTTGTTTATTGCTACTGGGTCCTCAATATTGAAGATGGGTAATAGTTCGAGGCGGCAAAATTCTTCTATTAGCATGCTAAATTCACAACAATATATCATTTGATTTGTGCGTTAAATAATACAATAGCCAAGATGACAACTTGTAGAAGTATGAAATTTGCTACTATAATTTTTGATGGTGTCATGGATGAGCTACAAATTTCTGTTTTTGCAATTGCATGCTAAGTGTTCGATAAATATACTTAGCTTGGTTTCTCTTATTCAAAGGTCATATTGATCATTTCAATTGATCAAAGCAAGTATTATCTTGTGGTTTTCTTATTTATCGAAGGCGAGCCTAACTTGTGGTTTTCTTATTATCGAATGCGAGCCCTAATTCGTGGATTTCTTATTATCAGAGACAGCATTCTATGAGTCATCGTTCTTTGAATAAAGGAAGAAACAACATATTATGGAGTCCTCGCTCCTTGAAAAAGGAAGATGTCAATTGCCGATGTGCTTGCCCTTGCAAAATGAGCCTTTCCTGACCATATTCACAAGCTGTTTATTCTTCACGCCTCATTATCGTCGAGCCTACCTATAATACCTCGTCATTCCAAAGCCAGTTTATGAGATTCCGATAGTTCTAGAGGTATTCGGGAGATGTTTATTCCCCGTCTCGTCGGATGTTTATCATTGCTTCGCGGGATGTCTATACCCTGCCTAGTCAGATGCTATTCTTGGTTTCGTAAGATGTTTATTCCTCGTCCCTCACTATCTTAGAGCCTATCTGTAAGACCTCGTTATTTTGAGGTCAGTTTATAAGACTCCAATAGTTCGAGAGCTATTCGCGGATGTTTATTCCCCGCTTTACCAAATGATTATCTCTGTCTTCACGAGATGTTTATTTATCGTCTCTCACTATCGTTAAGCCTAACTATAAGACCTCGTCTATCAGAGGCCACTTATAAGACTCCTATAGTTTGATAGGCATTCGCGGGATGTTTATTTCCCACTTCGTCATATGCTTATTCCTGACTTTACTAGATGTTTATTCATCGCCTCTCATTTTCGTCGAGCCTAGCTGTAAGATCTCGTTATTTCGAGACCAGTTTATAAGACTTTGATAGTTCAAGAGTTATTCGCGAGATGTTTATTCTCTGCCTCTCCAGATGCATATCCCTAGCTCGTCTTGCCAAATGCTTATTCTTGGTTTTGCAATATGTTTATTCATCGCTTCTCATTATCGTCAAGCTAAGCTTAAGACCTCATCTATCCAAGGCTGCTTATAGGATTCCAATAGTTCGAGAGTCATTCGCGGAATGTTTATTCCCTGCCTTGCCAGATATTTATTACTGGCTTCGTGAAATATTTATTCCTTACCTCTCATTATCATTGAGCCTAACTATAAGATCTCGTCATTTCGAGGTCAGTTTATAAGACTTTGATAATTCGATAGAACCCCGTCGAATTTTTATTCCCCACATCAGTAGATGCTTATCTCTGGTTTTGCGAAATGTTTATTTCTTGTTTCTCACTATCGTCGAGCTAAGCTATAAAACCTCGTCTATCCGAGGTCGGCTTATAACATTTCAATAGTTCGAGAGCTATTCATGAGATGTTTATTTCTTGCCTTGCCAAATGCTTATCACTGGCTTTGTGAAATATTTATTCTTCACCTTTTACTATCGTAAAGCCAAACTGTAAGACCTGGTTTATCTGAGGTCACTTATAAGACTCCGATAGTTTGATAGTTATTTACGAGATGTTTATTTCCCACCTCGTCATATGTTTATCCCTTGCTGTCTCTCACTGTCTTCGAGCCAAGCAATAAGACATCATCTATCCGAGGACGCTTATAAGACTCTGATAGTTCGAGAGCTATTCACAAGATGTTTATTCCTTGCCTCGTCAAATGCTTATCCCTAGCTTCGCGAGATGTTTATTCCTGCCTCTTACTATCAACGAGCCTAACTGTAAGACCTTGTCATTTTGAGGCTAGTTACAAGACTATAATAGTTCGAGAGCCATTCACATTATGTTTATTTCCCGTCTCGCCAAATGCTTATACTTAGCTTCACAGGATGCTTATTTCCAACTTCGCCGATGCTTATTCTTGAGTTCACTTTCTCTGAGCATAGCTGTAAAACCTCTTCATTCTATGGCCAGTTTACAAGACTCCGATAGTTCGAGAGTTATTCGCAGGATGTTTATTCCCGTCTCACCATATGCTTATCTTTAGCTTCACATTGTTTATTCCTCACGTTTTACTATTTTCGAGCCTAGCTATAAGATCTCGTCTATTAGATGTCGCTTATAAGATCCCGATAGTTCAAGATCAATTCACAAGATGTTTATTTTCCACCTCGCTAGATGCTTATCCTTGACTTTACGAGATATTTATTCCTCGCCTCTAGCTATTGTCAATACTAATTGTACAACGTTATCATTTCGAGGCTAGTTTATAAGATTCCAATAGTTTGAGCGCTATTTGCTGGATGTTTATTTCCTGCTCATCGGATACTTATCCTTGGCTTCGTGAAATGTTTATTCCTCGCTTCTCATTATAGTCGAACTTAGTTGTAAGATCTTATCATTTCGAGTCCAATTTATAAGACTCCGATAGTTCAAGAACTATTCGCGAGATGTTTGTTCCCCATCGACAAATGCTTTTCCTTAGCTTCGAGAGATATTTATTCTTCACCTCTGATGAAGGCAAAATAATAATTCCATTTAACCTCGGGTTTGTCCGTTTTTGGCAAATTACTAGTCTAATTCGATTGGAAACATGCCAATGATCACAACTCAGGGCCTTTGGCCCTGATGCACATCAAGTTTTGGGTAAATTCCGTCATTTAGGTTCTCAATTAAGCGTTTTTCCCGTTTATAGTAATTTTTGTTTTCGTAATATCTCATTCAATAAATTTCGGATTCGGATTATGTTTATTGGAGGACGATCCCGAATCTTAGGAGTTTTCATTTAAGTTGATATCTCGAATGTTTCCATTTATGAAAAAAAAAATCGTTTTATTTTTATTTTTTATTATTTATTTTTCAAATTTTTTTAGGATTTTATTACTTAAAGCATTGTAAGCCCTTTGAGGCTACAGTTTTGAATTGAATAAAATTTCTCGCGAGTTTTTCTCATATTTGTGAAGCCCCGGTAGAGGAGGTACATAGACGTGATAAAATCGCACAACTGCGTCAACAAGTAGAGTTACAGACACAGCAAGTCGCTGCACTTATACAGCAGCAACATGCATCCGTGGCCTAACAGTTTGAGAATTTCGATGATGAGAATCTGTTTGCGCCGCCTGAACAACCATTGGATCTGCCAGTTCATAGGAGAGGGGGTGGTCAGGAAGACAACAGATGCTGGGAATCATTATTCAAGGTTGATGAGGGGTGTGAAGACTATGAAGGTCTGCCTGTATTTGACAATGAAAACACTGAAGAAGCAACAGAGGAGGAAGAGTTTGATTATGACGGTTCGCATGTACTTGACAGTGAAGGTGTAGAAGAAGCAACATAGGAGAAGGAGTTTATGGTTGATGATGTGGGTCAGATGTTGGTGGTGAGGCGGAGTTTTCTGACTACCCTGAAAAATAATACTGACTGGCTGCGTAATAATATATTTCAGTCGACGTGTACTGTTAGAGGGAAGAAAAGCGTGCTGCTTCCAGATAAGGACTCAGTAAAACAGTTGGGGATGACGTTAATTTACTGACCAAAGTGAAGTTCGAGACAAATTTGAAAGTATATGGGGTAGTGTATGTGCTGGTGGAAAAGTCAGTTGACAGTGAGCAGGATGTCACTTGTAGGGTTCATCTATTGCTAGAGGAGTTTCATGAGGACTTTCCAGAGGAGCTTCCAGATGGATTGCCGCCAGAGCTCCCATTTCGTGGTGATAATTCTGATGATGATGAGGTTTCTTCCCCATCAATTTGAGGGCGAATATTTTTCAACCCAAGGAGAATGATGAAGGCAAAATAATAATTCTATTTAACTTCAGGTTTGTCCGTTTTTTACAAATTGCTAGTCTAATTCGATTGGAAACATGCCATGATCACAACTCAGGGCCTTGGCTCTAATGCACATCAAATTTTGGGCAAATTTCATCGTTTAGGCTCTCAATTAAGTTTTTTTTTCCGTTTATGCTAATTTTTGTTTTCGTAATATCACATTTAATAAAATTCGGATTCGGATTCCGTTTGTTGGAGGACGATCCTGAATCTTAAGAATTTCCATTTAAGTTGCTATCTCGAATTTTTCCATTTATGAAAAAAAAAATATCATTTTTTTTAATTTTTTATTATTTATTTTTCGAATTTTGTTAGGGTTTTACTATTTAAAACATTGTAAGCCCTTTGAGGCCACATTTTTGAATTGAATAAAATTTCTCGTGAGTTTTTCTCATATTTGTCTTTCCTATAATCTTTCGCTACGTCAACCTCCCAATATCGTCGAACCTAAGTATAAGACCTCGTCTATCTGAGTCCAGTTTATAAGACTCCAATAGTTCGAAATCTATTCACGAGATTCCGTAGAAACATATGGCACATGCCTCCAATGTACAAAAAACCATGGGAGAACTTTCTGCATGGATGAACCATCCACCATGAGAGGAAGTATGGGCGCTTCAACGAAGAATTGAATCCCAAACGGGACCACCTCTTAATTTGTCAAAACGGATAGCATATGCCTCCCATTGATAAAAAGTCATGGGAGAAGCATCTGCATGGATAAATCATCTACCATGCAAGGAAGTGTGGACACTTCGACGAAGATTTGGATCCCAAAGAGGACCACCTCTTAATTCGTCGAAGCGGATAACAAATGCTTCCCATTGACAAAAAGCCATATGAAAAGCCTTTACATGCAGGGAAACGTGGGCGTTTCAACAAAGAGCGAATCCTAAAAGAGACCACATCATAATTCGTCGAAGTGTATAGCATATGTCTCACATTGACAAAAGTCATGGGAGAAGCCTTTGCATGGATGAACCATCCACCATCAAGGATACGTGGGCTCTTCGATGAAAAGTTGGATCCCAAAAGGAATCAGCTCCTAATTCGCCAAAACGAATATCGCATGCCTCCCATGTACAAAAAGCAATGGGAGAAGCCTCTCAAGCGTAAAAAAAAGAACTTATATTCAAGCCTCGAAGATGACCTTCAAAAACACTTCATCTTCACTTCAGCATAAATTTCAAAATTCTGCAAAATTGAAGCAACGCTTTACCACTTTAGAGTCTCATCTCTACTTTAAATTTTAGCCAAATTAATGCATCACTTTAGTATCTTCAAAACTACTCAACATTCAAATTAAGGTTTATATAGCAATTAAAGGCTTTCCATGAAAGGTTGGTTTATTCCATATTACAGAGGAAATGATGCTGAAATCTCAACAAATTATATGCAGTATATATATTTCGAGACAATTTGTAAGCCTTCGCTTATTCATGCTCGCACAGATATTCTCAAAGAAATTCATAAGTCCTCACTTATTTGGAATCTATGCATATTTTCAAGGCAGTTCGTAAACTTTTACTTATTGGAGCTGCTCATATTTTCAAGGCAATTTGTAACACATCACCTAATTGAAAACTCATATTTCGAAGTTCAACCCGCACATGAATGTACGACTCAAATTTGGGGGATTATTGTTATATCCATAAATTACGTAGGATGCTCAGATGGATGGGGTCCCATATATATCAACATGACATCGACTATTCAATTGATTTGGCATATTTTAATTAAATAATTGCATCATGGGTTAGGCTCATTCACCACTAGTGCATTTACATTTTTCTATTTATATGTGAGTTTTATTTACAATAAGGTATGTATTCTAACCTAAGCAAACTCTTCTCTCATCTCTTGCACTTATATTATCATTCATTCGGCTTCTAACTTGGCCATCGGAGTACAAACGGTCACTGGATCTTTTCCTCGATATATGACATTTGCCTTCTAATAGGGTGTTCAGTGTGTAGGTGATGTCTATATGAAGGAGAGGTGATCACGATTATATTGGCACATTTTTTGAGTTCGACATGCGCCATTCATTAATCTATCTATGCAGCAAGGATAATTATCAAAATATCTCCAAGTCATATTTCAGAAACACACTTCTTCATAAATAATCCAAAATATAAGTTTAACAAATATTAGTTACTTCTCAAAACTAGTAATTTGTAGAAAGTATCATATCTAACTTAAGTATAAAAGAGTGGGTTTTGGTTACTGTTCATAAGCCCATTGGCCATCTAAGCCGAGCCGTGGTAGCCGAGCCCTTTGGAAGTGTTGGTAATTTTATCATGTTGGTTTTTGCATTGATTGTCCATCGGATGTTCCCAACTTGGGCTCTATAATTTTTATCTGTTTCTTTAACTTATGCATTTGAAATAAAGTATGCTTTATGTGATAGTAAGATATCTTGAAAAGTTGTAAATTGTGTTCCCCTTCAAAAAAAAAATAAGTTAAAGATGGTATGGTGAGATTTTATAAGAGATGACAAAAAAGAAGTGTAATTTAAGAGAGATTTTTCTTTTAGCATTTGAAAAAAAAAAGTATTTAAGTGGATTGTTAATCTTAAATTAAATAGTTTAGTTGTGAGATTTGTGTTAAAATGTAGGAATATGATGAGATACGATGTATTTGACGTTAGATTATTTGACAATCAACCATACATGAATGCAGAGTATAAATAGGTGTTGAAAAGCATAAAAAACTTGAGCACTAAAGAAAGTGTAATGGAAAGAGTTATAATGTACGAGACTTTTTATTAACTACCGAAGATGAACATGTTAAAACTCATGTATCCAAGTATGGCATGAAACAACTCTGTTTTTGACTTGGTATTACCACCAAAAATGAAAATACCATTGGACACAAAATTTATACAATCCAATGTAATTTCATTCAAAGTATGTTTTATTTTCCACTGAAATCTCACAAAACCAAAATTCAATATTATTATTTACAGTGTCATCCTCTATATATGCAACGCACGTGTATTCACTAGTACTCAATAAAACCATGAAACATAGTTGATAAATTGAGACAATCAAAGTAAGTTTAATTTGAGTTTGCCTCGCTCCAAATAGTTATTTCAAATCTCATATCATCAGAACATAGAATAAGCTAACGTCCAGTTAGCAAATCTCGTGCACATGATGTATATTTATGATATGCATACATTACTTTAAAATAATTGTTTTTCAAAACATGTATCCCATTTTCTTTCATTCATTTAAAATATTTGACATTAACATTGTGAACTAATTTTTGGGTATTTCCTAGCCAATTAGAATTAAGTCAATAACCTTGTAAAAAACTTTACACGATCCTCAATCTGTGATGATAAATAAAGTTTAATGACCTTCAATATAACTAAAATATTGTACAACATTCAAAAAGTGTGGTGTGAATTAAGGCTAAACAACAAAACCGTCAAACCGAACCAAAACCGCTTTTTGAAATGTTGGTTTGGATTCACGTGGATTCGTCTATGTTTTGGCTTTGAATAGAACCAAACCAATTTGAAGTCATTTGATTTAGGTTTCAATCTTTGCAAACCGTTTCAAACAGCTAAATCGCTTTTAAAAAATCTGAAAATAAATTAATTTGAATTTTATCCAACCTAATTAAAACTAAAAACACCCCAATTAAAAAAGATACATTCATACTATATATAACCCAAATAAATTAAATATCTAAATAGACAATTACTCATTCCAATTGATTAATTAAATCAATCATAATTACTCACCAGTCATCATAATTGTGAATACAAAATTCTTAAATTGAGTGAAGTGTTAAACAATTGATGTTGAACCATATTTATCGATCGCCCATTATAATTGAATAGACAATTATAAATATAGATTTTAATTCAAATTCATACATTTCTTTGCTTTCTTAAAAAAAAATTCTCGAATTTCGATTAAATTTTCTGGTCATAGTATCTCATTCTTCTTGTTTTTGGTAATTGTTTGCTATATTTTTATTGGTAACTGAATTGTTTTGTTTTAATTTGTGCCGTGCTCTATTATATTTTTTGTGGACAATATTTTTTGTTTATTTGTATCTCAATTAATTTCTGATCACGTTACTCGATTAATTATTTACATTTTAACTTTGTTTCTAGATTTACTCTCAATTGCTAGATTGATTTAGTGGAATACTTAAATATTGGTCATTTTGAAAGATTTGATCAATGAGTCTTTCAACATATTATTTTGGTAAAGATTTAATGCAAATAAATACAAGATTATCACCCAAATTACTAAAGATGTATTAGCTATTCAAAAATACATAATTGTTTCTGAGTCTGCATTCCTTATTAGTGGGCAGATTCTTCATTCCTTTAGGAATTCGTTGAGTGCAATACAGTTGAGATGGTGATTTGCCCTAAAAATTGGTTGTATAGTAACAATGAACCTATAGTGCGATTCATCAATTTTTGGATGAAGTAGAAGCATTGAATAATTATCGCATTTGATCTTTTTATTCATTTTTTTGTAAGTTATTTTATATTATTTAACTATAATCAATGAATTCATGTACAATATTCTTATCTTTATAGATGGAATGAATCATGTGTTATAATTTCAAATGTTACATCAATTAGTATTGTATAAGAGATTAAAAAGTTTATATCATATTGTTGCATTATAATAATTAGAATTATAGAAGTTTGGTTTGAAATATTTTTAATGATACTATTTATGTTTTAATGTAGAATTTTAGACTAATATTTATTATTTAATTTATTTGATATATTTTAGTTTTTTCAATGTTAAATCGTAGTTCTAAATCGAACCAAATAAAAAAAAATGATTTGGATCGGTATGGTTTAAAAATTGAAGTGGTTTGATTTGGTTTGAAAAAAAAATTCAAATCACATTAAGTGGTTTAATTTGAAAACTTATTACAATCGTTCAAATTGAAACGTGTTCACTCCTAGTGTGAATATAATCGCCCTATTTCTTTTTTACGTATTTCTCTTCAAATTGGGGACCTAGGGTAAAATTTCATTTTCGGTACTGATGAGGTTTTGTTTGTTTTAAAGTAGTCGTATACATAGTTATGGCGGTTGGCTTTTATTGAACAAAATCTTGTTAAAATTTGAGATTGCATCTTAAAAGGTCAACCTTATTAAGATGAATAATCTAAATTCTTATAAATTAGTCTATATTTTCATCTTTATTCGATATGAGATTTTTATCCTTTAACATGTCATCATAAGATGGTAGCTCGTTTGAGCATATCAATCTTGAAATTCATGTACTCGATTTTTTTGAGTTTTAATTTGATCAAATTGTTCGTTAGAGTTTAATGAGCTCTGATATGTTAATGGATAAAATCTTACATCGAATAAAAATGAAAATATAGACCAATTTATAAGAGTTTGGACTACTCCTCTTAATAAGGTTGATATTTTAATATGGAACCCAAAATCTGCACAAATATTAGTTGTTAGAGATTTTCTTTTATTACACTATTCATATTTGGACATTCGTGTATAACAATTTTTCAAATTTTAAATTTAAATCAATTCGCAGTATTCCATCTTTATAAGTCAATTTGCGTATTTCTTCGAAATCAACAATTTTTAATCCATATTCGTCGTGATTTCACGCTTCACGATACGACACTTAGTTTACTTATAAAGTATATACACCTTTCAGAAATTTATTGCTAAAAATGTCTTCATGGCCTAAAAGAAGTCATAAATTTTCGTATTCACAAGATATTAGGCAAGAAAGTCTTTACGAGGCAATAAAAAATGAAGAAAGCCTATGTAAAGTGAAAGTGGCTTTTAAATTATAATTTATTTACTAATGTATAAAAACTCATCATTTTGTCTCATTGATTTGGGCCATTTGGTCCATTATAGCTAACTTTCCTCATATAATTAATCCCCAATCCTTTACAGTTATTTCAAAATTTGTACTTCTATTTTAGTTTTGTAGTACGAAGTACAAAAATCTCAATCTACATACAGCCCAACCACTCTTTATTTTAAAATCTAAGCAAAAGAATTGTACTGTTGAATTGAACATGAATTTGTTGTAGTACTACAATTTACCATAGAGGAAAACCAATAGGATTTCAAATCAACCTTCTATATAAAGAAAGGATTCCATGAAGTAGTCTCATCAATTTCGTATCCCTCCTTGCCCATAATCGATCCAAATGTGATCCAATTGATCAAGTCATGTAATAACATGATCATAGTTTGTTGGTGACTCAGGCATGGAGGGACATCGGTGGTGCTACCACCATTTATGGTATCAGAATCGAGCTTCCAATTTCAAAAGATGGTAGTGGAGGTGTCTTGATAATTTCTCCGGTCGGATGTCTTCGGAAAGGTTAGGCTCGATCTTGATACCATCAATGGTGGCGGAACCGCCCTTGGGTCCCAAAGTCACCAATTCCTTAGGCTGCTAATCCAAATTATTAAAACTGGTAGGTCCTTTTTAAATTTTCACTCTGCCAAGAAGGTCCAAATTGCAATTATCCAAAAAAATTAGAGTTATTTCACCAATCGTTACTGAAGTTTGTAAGAAATTTCGAATTGGTCATTAAAATATTTTTCTTACTCTATTATATATTAGTCATTGAAATTTTGCAAAAAAGAAAAAAAAAAAAAAGTCATTCAATTAAATAAACCAAACGAGCATTATTTTGATGCATGGTCAATTATTTTAGAACATTTCGATCAAATATGGACAAGATAGGTTAGGGTTAGAACTAAAGTGTTGGATGAATGAAAGATGGATTTAGAATTTTTCTCCTACAATTATTGTATTAATTATGTTAATTAACCTGGTGAGTTATTGTCGTTTAGACCACTCTGTTAATTGATGGCGACACACCGAATCATACTTTAATATTTTCTAACATCCTTAGGCAAGGCCAACCAAACGTAGAGCCTACGGCAGCTCGCGCATTTTTTTCCTATAAAAAATCTTTTTTTCTTTCCTTCCCGGCTCTTGGACAAGCAGGTGAATGACTCGCATTGGAAAAATTCAGCTCGACTCGCTCCATGACTCGACTCTGAAACAAATAGACGAATGGCTCGTCCTACTTAACGTTCTTATTTGATCGCTCTCACACAGCCTATGTTGTCACTTGTGTAAGAGAGATTAGGATTTAGGAACATGGTTTTCAGTGGGACACCCAGCCAATTAGGGAGAAGGTGATTTAGACGGACGGTCTACGATTGTTATTGAAAATTATATTAATGGAATTGAATGCGTGGAGCCGCTAATCTCAAGAGACAGATTATTTTAAATATTTTTAGAATGTTTTTTCTTAGGCTTAACGTCAAATTATTTGTCTCCTTGTAATAAGATAAGATAAGGTCGACCAAATTATATTTGATTTATTCAAACTTCAACATCTATAGATCTCAATCAGATTTATACATCAAGAACAAACGAGAATGAGAGAGGCCGAACAAACTATGCCATCAAGAATGGAAACTCAATTCTCATTTCTTTTATCCCCCACTTTGAATTTGGGAATGAGAATTTGTTGGAATTAATTGATTTATTTGGGTCATTAAATATGTTATTTAATGATGTGGGCCATTGTAATTAATTTGGGTGAATTGGAAAAGTCATATGTTATAAGCCCATTTTAAGTGTCTTATATATGGTAAGGAATCCCACATCGAAAGTTTACAAGAAAAGATATTTGTTTATATAGTAGGATGTGTGTATAATTTATAATTTAATAAGTGTCCTACACCTTGGCTACCTTTAGCTAGTCAAAGGCTAGCAAACTAGCTACCACTAAAGTGGTGCTTCGCACCACTCGCGCCGCGCCGCGTCCCGAACCCGGACCCGGACTCGGACTCGGACCCGACCCGACCCGCGTACGTCGCAAAGTACGCATTGGGCGCTTTAGAGGCGCACTTTGCACTGGGGATCCTTGTAGTTTTCAGAAATGGATTCATGGTTCGATGACATGGCGACATGAGGCTCATTGAGTTGGCATCCTAGGTGGCACACACGTAGCAGGTTGCGTCACTTCGTCCCACGTGGCAGATGGTACAGTTGGACGTACGCATGACATCTGCATGGCTGGTGACTGTTCGAAATTGGTGAATGGGCATGATTAATGGACACTGCATTTCATGGTTTAATCTGGTCCGTCAGATTATGAAGGAGTGCGATCCAATGGCTAAAACAGATCAGACCAAGTGGTGGCACCAATTCATGAAATGTCATACACCCATTCAATGAGACACTTCAATCTCTATATATAGAGGCCTCCAAATTCGTTTTGGAGACACCAAATAAAATACAATTCCATTGATTTCTAAATTCTCTCTTCTCCATATTCTGTTTCCAAATCTCTCTAAATATTCGTCGTTATTCCGTTCGAGTACGTTCATTCTTTGGTTCGACCGACAAGGTTGGTAGTGTGCAGTATCGACTTTGGAAGAAGCGTTGTATCTTGGGAGACAGACGTCCATAATCCCGTTTGCACTTTGTTGGGGGGCGAAATCTGTCTTAAGGAGATTTGCTTTGGCATACCTCGCTTCATCTTCTAATTTTATTTTTGTTATTTTGTTCTTGTGATTGCGTTAGTCGAATTTCCGACAACAATCTTAAGACAGACCTATATACTTTCTTTCTTCTACATTTCTCCTATTGATTATTTTCTGTAATTGTGGTTTTACAGAAAATGACTAGTACTATTGAAAATACTACTAGTGCTGTGATTGCGCCAAATTCTGGTTCCAATCAATTTGTCATGCCGCCGGCTTCACAATACGAGAAACCGGAAAAATTCAATGGCACAGACTTCAAGCGTTGGCAACAGAAGATGCTATTCTATTTGACAACGTTGAACTTGGTAAAGTTTCTGCGTGAAGAATGTCCCGCACAAACATCGGAGACTGCTATTGATAAAAATACTCAGTTAGCCATTGATGCATGGAAACATGCAGATTTCTTATGCCGCAACTACATTCTCAATGGACTGGATAACACTTTATATAGTGTGTATTGTGACTTCAAGACGGCTAAAGAATTATGGGAATCTCTTGACAAAAAATACAAGACAGAAGATGCTGGAACGAAGAAATTCGTTGTCGCCAAATTTCTGGATTATAAGATGACTGATTCAAAGACATTAATGATTCAGGTTCAGGAGATGCAAGTTATACTTCATGATATTGAAGCTGAAGGCATGATTTTAAGTGAATCTTTCCAGATTGCTGCTATGATCGAGAAACTACCTCCACTATGGAAAGATTTCAAAAACTATCTTAAGCATAAACGTAAAGAGATGACGATGGAGGATTTAATTGTTCGACTTCGCATTGAAGAAGACAACCGGGCTGCAGAAAAGAAGACTAATGTGCGCAACATGGAAGCAAAGGCTAACATGGTAGAAGACTCGGTGTCTAAGAATAAGAAAAGGAAGCGTTCTGGCTCATCCATGGACAAGGAAAAATTCAACAATGCAAAACGGTTCAAGGGAAACTGTTATAATTGTGGGAAGCCGGGACATCGGGCAAAAGACTGTCGAAGCAAAAAGAAGGATATACCAAAAAAGAAACTGCCCCAAGCCAATATAACCGAAGTGGATAATATTTCTGTAGATGTTGGAGACATCAACCTATCTGCTGTTGTTTGTGAAGTTAATTTGGTATCTAATATCAAAGATTGGTGGTTGGACACAGGAGCCACTCGTCACATCTGTGCCGATAAGGGTCTATTTTCTGAATATAAGACTCTGAATAATAATGAGTGCCTTTACATGGGCAATTCTACAACTTCCAAGATTGAAGGAATTGGAAAGATTATTCTGAAATTCACATCGGGGAAGGAACTGACGCTGAATGAAGTTGTACACGTCCCAGATATCAGAAAGAATTTGATTTCAGGAGCTATACTTAGTAAGAAAGGATTTAAAATTGTGTTTGAATCTGATAGGTTTGTACTTACTAAGGGGGGCATGTATGTTGGGAAGGGTTATTTACTTGATGGTCTATTTAAGGCCAATGCTGTTGTAGTGGACAAAAAATCCACATATTTGTATCCGCAAGTTATTAATAAAACTAATGATTCTGTTTACTTGCTCGACTCTCCAAATTTATGGCATAGCAGATTAGGGCATGTAAATCGTGCTTCCTTAAGAAAACTTGTTGGTTTAGGTCTTATACCTAAACTTGAATCCGAAGACAAACATAAATGTGAAATTTGTGTTGAAGCAAAATTTGCTAAAAAATCTTTTAACTCAATTGAAAGGAGTAGTGAACCGTTATGTTTAATACATAGTGACATTTGTGATCTAAAATTTGTTCAAACTCGAGGTGGTAAAAAATATTTTATCACGTTTATTGATGATCACAGTAGGTATTGCCATGTTTATTTATTAAGTAGCAAAGATGAGGCATTGAATGCGTTTGTTACTTATAAAACCGAAGTTGAAAATCAACTTGGAAAAACGATTAAGGCATTAAGATCCGATAGAGGTGGTGAATATGATTCATCCATGTTTAATGAATTATGTGCAAAGTTTGGTATTATTCACCAAACAATAGCCCCTTATACTCCGCAGCAAAATGGGATTGCTGAGAGGAAAAATAAAACTTTAAAAGACATGGTTAATGCTATGCTTATAAGTTCTGGATTACCACATAACTTGTGGGGGAAGCAGTGCTAACTGCTAATTTTATTCTGAATAGAGTTCCCCACAAGAAAACTGGTTCGATACCTTATGAAATGTGGAAAGGTAGAATGCCTTCCTATAAATACTTAAAAGTGTGGGAGGTCTAGCTAAAGTGGCTATTCCACCTCCTAAAAGGATTAAGTTAGGTCCTAAAACTATTGATTGCATTTTTATCGGATATGCAATAAATAGTAGTGCGTACAGATTTCTTGTGCATAAATCTGATATAAGTGACATTCATGTCAATACAATTATTGAATCCAGAGATGCTGAATTCTTTGAAGATGTGTTCCCTAATAAAAGAGATATTGTTGAGAATACTCAAAAGAGAACACGAGATAATGCATTTGAAAACAATATAGAACCTGAACCAAGAAGGAGTAAAAGAGCAAAGGTTGCTAAATCCTTTGGTCCAGATTTTATATCTTTCATGATTGAGAAAGAGCCTCAAACATTTAAAGAAGCTATGACTAGTCTAGAATCTCAGAATCTATATTCTGGAAGGAAGCTATAAATAGCGAAATTGAATCCATTATGAGTAATAATACTTGGCAATTGGTTGTTCTTCCTAAGGGAACTAAACCAATAGGGTGCAAAATGATCTTTAAAAAGAAGTTTAAAAGTCTGATGGTTCAATAGGACAACTACAAAGCGCGACTGGTTGCCAAAGGGATTATCGTCAAAAAGAAGGAAGTGATTTCTTTGAAACAATTCTACGAGTGTAACTAGATTACTTCTAGTTGAGTTTTAATTGCTTATAGCAGCCTGTATGATTGAAAAAAATTACATCAAATGGATGTAAAGACTGCATTCTTGAATGAAGAAACGAAGAAGATATATGGAACAACCAGAGGTTTCATAGTAAAAAGACAGAAACAAAGTATTTGCAAACTTGTTAAGTTCTTATACGGTTTGAAGCAAGTACCTAAAACAATGGCACGAAAAGTTTGACAGAGTATAAATAGGTGTTGAAAAGCATAAAAAACTTGAGCACTAAAGAAAGTGTAATGGAAAGAGTTATAATGTACGAGACTTTTTATTAACTACCGAAGATGAACATGTTAAAACTCATGTATCCAAGTATGGCATGAAACAACTCTGTTTTTGACTTGGTATTACCACCAAAAATGAAAATACCATTGGACACAAAATTTATACAATCCAATGTAATTTCATTCAAAGTATGTTTTATTTTCCACTGAAATCTCACAAAACCAAAATTCAATATTATTATTTACAGTGTCATCCTCTATATATGCAACGCACGTGTATTCACTAGTACTCAATAAAACCATGAAACATAGTTGATAAATTGAGACAATCAAAGTAAGTTTAATTTGAGTTTGCCTCGCTCCAAATAGTTATTTCAAATCTCATATCATCAGAACATAGAATAAGCTAACGTCCAGTTAGCAAATCTCGTGCACATGATGTATATTTATGATATGCATACATTACTTTAAAATAATTGTTTTTCAAAACATGTATCCCATTTTCTTTCATTCATTTAAAATATTTGACATTAACATTGTGAACTAATTTTTGGGTATTTCCTAGCCAATTAGAATTAAGTCAATAACCTTGTAAAAAACTTTACACGATCCTCAATCTGTGATGATAAATAAAGTTTAATGACCTTCAATATAACTAAAATATTGTACAACATTCAAAAAGTGTGGTGTGAATTAAGGCTAAACAACAAAACCGTCAAACCGAACCAAAACCGCTTTTTGAAATGTTGGTTTGGATTCACGTGGATTCGTCTATGTTTTGGCTTTGAATAGAACCAAACCAATTTGAAGTCATTTGATTTAGGTTTCAATCTTTGCAAACCGTTTCAAACAGCTAAATCGCTTTTAAAAAATCTGAAAATAAATTAATTTGAATTTTATCCAACCTAATTAAAACTAAAAACACCCCAATTAAAAAAGATACATTCATACTATATATAACCCAAATAAATTAAATATCTAAATAGACAATTACTCATTCCAATTGATTAATTAAATCAATCATAATTACTCACCAGTCATCATAATTGTGAATACAAAATTCTTAAATTGAGTGAAGTGTTAAACAATTGATGTTGAACCATATTTATCGATCGCCCATTATAATTGAATAGACAATTATAAATATAGATTTTAATTCAAATTCATACATTTCTTTGCTTTCTTAAAAAAAAATTCTCGAATTTCGATTAAATTTTCTGGTCATAGTATCTCATTCTTCTTGTTTTTGGTAATTGTTTGCTATATTTTTATTGGTAACTGAATTGTTTTGTTTTAATTTGTGCCGTGCTCTATTATATTTTTTGTGGACAATATTTTTTGTTTATTTGTATCTCAATTAATTTCTGATCACGTTACTCGATTAATTATTTACATTTTAACTTTGTTTCTAGATTTACTCTCAATTGCTAGATTGATTTAGTGGAATACTTAAATATTGGTCATTTTGAAAGATTTGATCAATGAGTCTTTCAACATATTATTTTGGTAAAGATTTAATGCAAATAAATACAAGATTATCACCCAAATTACTAAAGATGTATTAGCTATTCAAAAATACATAATTGTTTCTGAGTCTGCATTCCTTATTAGTGGGCAGATTCTTCATTCCTTTAGGAATTCGTTGAGTGCAATACAGTTGAGATGGTGATTTGCCCTAAAAATTGGTTGTATAGTAACAATGAACCTATAGTGCGATTCATCAATTTTTGGATGAAGTAGAAGCATTGAATAATTATCGCATTTGATCTTTTTATTCATTTTTTTGTAAGTTATTTTATATTATTTAACTATAATCAATGAATTCATGTACAATATTCTTATCTTTATAGATGGAATGAATCATGTGTTATAATTTCAAATGTTACATCAATTAGTATTGTATAAGAGATTAAAAAGTTTATATCATATTGTTGCATTATAATAATTAGAATTATAGAAGTTTGGTTTGAAATATTTTTAATGATACTATTTATGTTTTAATGTAGAATTTTAGACTAATATTTATTATTTAATTTATTTGATATATTTTAGTTTTTTCAATGTTAAATCGTAGTTCTAAATCGAACCAAATAAAAAAAAATGATTTGGATCGGTATGGTTTAAAAATTGAAGTGGTTTGATTTGGTTTGAAAAAAAAATTCAAATCACATTAAGTGGTTTAATTTGAAAACTTATTACAATCGTTCAAATTGAAACGTGTTCACTCCTAGTGTGAATATAATCGCCCTATTTCTTTTTTACGTATTTCTCTTCAAATTGGGGACCTAGGTTAAAATTTCATTTTCGGTACTGATGAGGTTTTGTTTGTTTTAAAGTAGTCGTATACATAGTTATGGCAGTTGGCTTTTATTGAACAAAATCTTGTTAAAATTTGAGATTGCATCTTAAAAGGTCAACCTTATTAAGATGAATAATCTAAATTCTTATAAATTAGTCTATATTCTCATCTTTATTCGATATGGGATTTTTATCCTTTAACATGTTATCATAAGATGGTAGCTCGTTTGAGCATATCAATCTTGAAATTCATGTGCTCGATTTTTTTGAGTTTTAATTTGATCAAATTGTTCGTTAAAGTTTAATGAGCTCTGATATGTTAATGGATAAAATCTTACATCGAATAAAGATGAAAATATAGACCAATTTATAAGAGTTTGGACTACTCCTCTTAATAAGGTTGATATTTTAATATGGAACCCAAAATCTGCACAAATATTAGTTGTTAGAGATTTTCTTTTATTACACTATTCATATTTGGACATTCGTGTATAACAATTTTTCAAATTTTAAATTTAAATCAATTCGCAGTATTCCATCTTTATAAGTCAATTTGCGTATTTCTTCGAAATCAACAATTTTTAATCCATATTCGTCGTGATTTCACGCTTCACGATACGACACTTAGTTTACTTATAAAGTATATACACCTTTCAGAAATTTATTGCTAAAAATGTCTTCATGGCCTAAAAGAAGTCATAAATTTTCGTATTCACAAGATATTAGGCAAGAAAGTCTTTACGAGGCAATAAAAAATGAAGAAAGCCTATGTAAAGTGAAAGTGGCTTTTAAATTATAATTTATTTACTAATGTATAAAAACTCATCATTTTGTCTCATTGATTTGGGCCATTTGGTCCATTATAGCTAACTTTCCTCATATAATTAATCCCCAATCCTTTACAGTTATTTCAAAATTTGTACTTCTATTTTAGTTTTGTAGTACGAAGTACAAAAATCTCAATCTACATACAGCCCAACCACTCTTTATTTTAAAATCTAAGCAAAAGAATTGTACTGTTGAATTGAACATGAATTTGTTGTAGTACTACAATTTACCATAGAGGAAAACCAATAGGATTTCAAATCAACCTTCTATATAAAGAAAGGATTCCATGAAGTAGTCTCATCAATTTCGTATCCCTCCTTGCCCATAATCGATCCAAATGTGATCCAATTGATCAAGTCATGTAATAACAAAGTTTGACAGAGATAGACGGTGATCATAGTTTGTTGGTGACTCAGGCATGGAGGGACATCGGTGGTGCTACCACCATTTATGGTATCAGAATCGAGCTTCCAATTTCAAAAGATGGTAGTGGAGGTGTCTTGATAATTTCTCCGGTCGGATGTCTTCGGAAAGGTTAGGCTCGATCTTGATACCATCAATGGTGGCGGAACCGCCCTTGGGTCCCAAAGTCACCAATTCCTTAGGCTGCTAATCCAAATTATTAAAACTGGTAGGTCCTTTTTAAATTTTCACTCTGCCAAGAAGGTCCAAATTGCAATTATCCAAAAAAATTAGAGGTATTGACTTATTTCACTAATCGTTACTGAAGTTTGTAAGAAATTTCGAATTGGTCATTAAAATATTTTTCTTACTCTATTATATATTAGTCATTGAAATTTTGCAAAAAAGAAAAAAAAAAAAAAGTCATTCAATTAAATAAACCAAACGAGCATTATTTTGATGCATGGTCAATTATTTTAGAACATTTCGATCAAATATGGACAAGATAGGTTAGGGTTAGAACTAAAATGTTGGATGAATGAAAGATGGATTTAGAATTTTTCTCCTACAATTATTGTATTAATTATGTTAATTAACCTGGTGAGTTATTGTCGTTTAGACCACTCTGTTAATTGATGGCGACACACCGAATCATACTTTAATATTTTCTAACATCCTTAGGCAAGGCCAACCAAACGTAGAGCCTACGGCAGCTCGCGCATTTTTTTCCTATAAAAAATCTTTTTTTCTTTCCTTCCCGGCTCTTGGACAAGCAGGTGAATGACTCGCATTGGAAAAATTCAGCTCGACTCGCCTCTGAAACAAATAGACGAATGGCTCGTCCTACTTAACGTTCTTATTTGATCGCTCTCACACAGCCTATGTTGTCACTTGTGTAAGAGAGATTAGGATTTAGGAACATGGTTTTCAGTGGGACACCCAGCCAATTAGGGAGAAGGTGATTTAGACGGACGGTCTACGATTGTTATTGAAAATTATATTAATGGAATTGAATGCGTGGAGCCGCTAATCTCAAGAGACAGATTATTTTAAATATTTTTAGAATGTTTTTTCTTAGGCTTAACGTCAAATTATTTGTCTCCTTGTAATAAGATAAGATAAGGTCGACCAAATTATATTTGATTTATTCAAACTTCAACATCTATAGATCTCAATCAGATTTATACATCAAGAACAAACGAGAATGAGAGAGGCCGAACAAACTATGCCATCAAGAATGGAAACTCAATTCTCATTTCTTTTATCCCCCACTTTGAATTTGGGAATGAGAATTTGTTGGAATTAATTGATTTATTTGGGTCATTAAATATGTTATTTAATGATGTGGGCCATTGTAATTAATTTGGGTGAATTGGAAAAGTCTCTAATATAGGCCCATATGTTATAAGCCCATTTTAAGTGTCTTATATATGGTAAGGAATCCCACATCGAAAGTTTACAAGAAAAGATATTTGTTTATATAGTGGGATGTGTGTATAATTTATAATTTAATAAGTGTCCTACACCTTGGCTACCTTTAGCTAGCTACCACTAGAGTGGTGCTTCGCACCACTTGCGCCGCGCCGCGTCCCGAACCCGACCCGACCCGCGCACGTCGCAAAGTACGCATTGGGCGCTTTAGAGGCGCACTTTGCACTTCGCACGTACGCATCGTCGCGAGGAGCTGGGGAGCCTTATAGTTTTCAGAAATGGATTCATGGTTCGATGACATGGCGACAGGAGGCTCATTGAGTTGGCATCCTAGGTGGCACACACGTAGCAGGTTGCGTCACTTCGTCCCACGTGGCAGATGGTACAGTTGGACGTACGCATGACATCTGCATGGCTGGTGACTGTTCGAAATTGGTGAATGGGCATGATGAATGGACACTACATTTCATGGTTTAATCTGGTCCGTCAGATTATGAAAGAGTGCGATCCAATGGCTAAAACAGATCAGACCAAGTGGTGGCACCAATTCATGAAATGTCACACACCCATTCAATGAGACACTTCAATCTCTATATATAGAGGCCTCCAAATTCGTTTTGGAGACACCAAATAAAATACAATTCCATTGATTTCTAAATTCTCTCTTCTCCATATTCTGTTTCCAAATCTCTCTAAATATTCGTCGTTATTCCGTTCGAGTACGTTCATTCTTTGGTTCGACCGACAAGGTTGGTAGTGTGCAGTATCGACTTTGGAAGAAGCGTTGTATCTTGGGAGACAGACGTCCATAATCCCGTTTGCACTTTGTTGGGGGGCGAAATCTGTCTTAAGGAGATTTGCTTTGGCATACCTCGCTTCATCTTCTAATTTTATTTTTGTTATTTTGTTCTTGTGATTGCGTTAGTCGAATTTCCGACAACAATCTTAAGACAGATCTATATACTTTCTTTCTTCTACATTTCTCCTATTGATTATTTTCTGTAATTGTGGTTTTACAGAAAATGACTAGTACTATTGAAAATACTACTAGTGCTGTGATTGCGCCAAATTCTGGTTCCAATCAATTTGTCATGCCGCCGGCTTCACAATACGAGAAACCGGAAAAATTCAATGGCACAGACTTCAAGCGTTGGCAACAGAAGATGCTATTCTATTTGACAACGTTGAACTTGGTAAAGTTTCTGCGTGAAGAATGTCCCGCACAAACATCGGAGACTGCTATTGATAAAAATACTCAGTTAGCCATTGATGCATGGAAACATGCAGATTTCTTATGCCGCAACTACATTCTCAATGGACTGGATAACACTTTATATAGTGTGTATTGTGACTTCAAGACGGCTAAAGAATTATGGGAATCTCTTGACAAAAAATACAAGACAGAAGATGCTGGAACGAAGAAATTCGTTGTCGCCAAATTTCTGGATTATAAGATGACTGATTCAAAGACATTAATGATTCAGGTTCAGGAGATGCAAGTTATACTTCATGATATTGAAGCTGAAGGCATGATTTTAAGTGAATCTTTCCAGATTGCTGCTATGATCGAGAAACTACCTCCATTATGGAAAGATTTCAAAAACTATCTTAAGCATAAACGTAAAGAGATGACGATGGAGGATTTAATTGTTCGACTTCGCATTGAAGAAGACAACCGGGCTGCAGAAAAGAAGACTAATGTGCGCAACATGGAAGCAAAGGCTAACATGGTAGAAGACTCGGTGTCTAAGAATAAGAAAAGGAAGCGTTCTGGCTCATCCATGGACAAGGAAAAATTCAACAATGCAAAACGGTTCAAGGGAAACTGTTATAATTGTGGGAAGCCGGGACATCGGGCAAAAGACTGTCGAAGCAAAAAGAAGGATATACCAAAAAAGAAACTGCCCCAAGCCAATATAACCGAAGTGGATAATATTTCTGTAGATGTTGGAGACATCAACCTATCTGCTGTTGTTTGTGAAGTTAATTTGGTATCTAATATCAAAGATTGGTGGTTGGACACAGGAGCCACTCGTCACATCTGTGCCGATAAGGGTCTATTTTCTGAATATAAGACTCTGAATAATAATGAGTGCCTTTACATGGGCAATTCTACAACTTCCAAGATTGAAGGAATTGGAAAGATTATTCTGAAATTCACATCGGGGAAGGAACTGACGCTGAATGAAGTTGTACACGTCCCAGATATCAGAAAGAATTTGATTTCAGGAGCTATACTTAGTAAGAAAGGATTTAAAATTGTGTTTGAATCTGATAGGTTTGTACTTACTAAGGGGGGCATGTATGTTGGGAAGGGTTATTTACTTGATGGTCTATTTAAGGCCAATGCTGTTGTAGTGGACAAAAAATCCACATATTTGTATCCGCAAGTTATTAATAAAACTAATGATTCTGTTTACTTGCTCGACTCTCCAAATTTATGGCATAGCAGATTAGGGCATGTAAATCGTGCTTCCTTAAGAAAACTTGTTGGTTTAGGTCTTATACCTAAACTTGAATCCGAAGACAAACATAAATGTGAAATTTGTGTTGAAGCAAAATTTGCTAAAAAATCTTTTAACTCAATTGAAAGGAGTAGTGAACCGTTATGTTTAATACATAGTGACATTTGTGATCTAAAATTTGTTCAAACTCGAGGTGGTAAAAAATATTTTATCACGTTTATTGATGATCACAGTAGGTATTGCCATGTTTATTTATTAAGTAGCAAAGATGAGGCATTGAATGCGTTTGTTACTTATAAAACCGAAGTTGAAAATCAACTTGGAAAAACGATTAAGGCATTAAGATCCGATAGAGGTGGTGAATATGATTCATCCATGTTTAATGAATTATGTGCAAAGTTTGGTATTATTCACCAAACAACAGCCCCTTATACTCCGCAGCAAAATGGGATTGCTGAGAGGAAAAATAGAACTTTAAAAGACATGGTTAATGCTATGCTTATAAGTTCTGGATTACCACATAACTTGTGGGGGGAAGCAGTGCTAACTGCTAATTTTATTCTGAATAGAGTTCCCCACAAGAAAACTGGTTCGATACCTTATGAAATGTGGAAAGGTAGAATGCCTTCTTATAAATACTTAAAAGTGTGGGGGTGTCTAGCTAAAGTGGCTATTCCACCTCCTAAAAGGATTAAGTTAGGTCCTAAAACTATTGATTGCATTTTTATTGGATATGCGATAAATAGTAGTGCGTACAGATTTCTTGTGCATAAATCTGATATAAGTGACATTCATGTCAATACAATTATTGAATCCAGAGATGCTGAATTCTTTGAAGATGTGTTCCCTAATAAAAGAGATATTGTTGAGAATACTCAAAAGAGAACACGAGATAATACATTTGAAAACAATGTAGAACCTGAACCAAGAAGGAGTAAAAGAGCGAAGGTTGCTAAATCCTTTGGTCCAGATTTTATATCTTTTATGATTGAGAAAGAGCCTCAAACATTTAAAGAAGCTATGACTAGTCCAGAATCTATATTCTGGAAGGAAGCTATAAATAGCGAAATTGAATCCATTATGAGTAATAATACTTGGCAATTGGTTGATCTTCCTAAGGGAACTAAACCAATAGGGTGCAAATGGATCTTTAAAAAGAAGTTAAAAGCTGATGGTTCAATAGACAAATACAAAGCTCGACTGGTTGCAAAGGGATATCGTCAAAAAGAAGGAATTGATTTCTTTGACACATATTCTCCGGTAACTAGAATTACTTCTATTCGAGTTTTAATTGCTATAGCAGCCTTGTATGATTTGCAAATACATCAAATGGATGTAAAGACTGCATTCTTGAATGGTGAATTAAACAAAGAAATATATATGGAACAACCAGAAGGTTTCATAGTAAAAGGACAAGAGAACAAAGTATGCAAACTTGTTAAGTCCTTATACGGTTTTGAAGCAAGCTCCTAAACAATGGCACGAAAAGTTTGACAGTACCATGATTAGGAATGGATTCATCATAAATGCATGTGACAAATGGTATATTCGAAAAGATTCGAAAAGGCATACGTATTTGTATGTCTATATGTTGAAGACCTGCTTTATATTAGGGACTAATATAGACGTTATCAATAAAACAAAAAATATGCTTACCAAATAACTTTACATGAAAGATATGGGTGAACAGACGTGATTCTAGGAATGAAAATGTCTAGAACATCAATGGAATATTCCTTGTCTCAAACTCATTATGTTGACTAAATAATTGAGAGGTTTAAGACTCATTAATATTAAAGAGACGAGTAAACCATTTCTTCTCTATAGTTCTTCACATGAATAGTGGAAATGGGAACAACATTTAGAATATTCTCAAATTATTGGTAGTGTAATGTACTTAATGAATTGTACAAGACCTGATATAGCTTACTCGGTAAGTAAGCTCAGTCGTTACACAAGTAATCCAAGTAATCAACATTGGGAAGCATTACTTAGAGTTTGGGGATACTTGAAACGAACAGAGAGTATTCAATATGTTATAAAAAATATCCTCCAGTAAATGAAGGATATAGTGATCCAATTGGATATGGATACAGACAGTCTCGAAGTCTACTAGTGGCTATGTATTTACTCTTTGGTGGTGGCGCTATATCAGAAATCTTCTAAGCAAACGTGTATAGCTCGATCTACAATGGAATCTGAGTTTGTTGCTTTAGATAAAGCAGGAGAAGAAGCAGAATGGGTTAAGACATTTCGTAGAAGACATTCCGTATATGGCCAAAGCCTGTACGGCTATTTGTATTCATTGCGATAACCAAGCAACAATAGCCAGTGCTGAAAATTTTTGGTGTATAACTAAGTCAACATATAGCCAGGGCTGAAAATTTTGTAGTATAATAAGTCGAGACATATACGTTCGTAGACACCGTTCGGAACAGTTGCTCTCAACTGGAACAATATCAATTTGATTTTGTTAAGTCAAAAAAACTAGCGGATCCATTTACTAAAGGGTTATCTAGAGAGCGTATAGACTGCGCATCGAGGGGAAATGGGTTTAAAAGCCTAAAACCCAATGAGTCATCTTAAGTGGGAAACCTAACCTAGCAAACTGGAGATCCCAGGACTAGGTTCAATAGGAAAACTAATTTGAATGACTCGATAAGAGCACTTAGGAGTTTAACTCCTTCCCATTTCTATGATGCAAAAAGTGCTGACTATAAAGTTTATGAAGGATAAGCTTTTGCTTTTAATGATGACTATAAATAGTACAAGTAGATATTTTTTTGTAGAACATCACCTATGTAAGTGCGAACTTGGCGTTCTATGAGAATTTACTTAGGCGAATTCTCTAAAGCACTCGCAGAACCCAAGCAGTTCAGGGCCGAAATAATGAACACAATAGAGAACCAAGTTTGATATGAGAGACAATGTGTTTGGTCTATTGTCTGAGCTTGCAATAACGGCTGACAGTTCAAAACGTTGCGTTCACTGATTTAGCCAAGTGAGTTAATAGACTCTTACTAAAGAAGGTTCAAAGCGAAACTACTATCTTGATGCGTTATCTTTCAAATAGTTCAAAGCGTACTTCTTTTTTCTTTCTTCCTCTTTTTTATTCCTTGAGAGCGACTTCTTCCATTCATGTGGGGGATTGTTGGAATTAATTGATTTATTTGGGTCATTAAATATGTTATTTAATGATGTGGGCCATTGTAATTAATTTGGGTGAATTGGAAAAGTCTCCAATATAGGTCCATATGTTATAAGCCCATTTTAAGTGTCTTATATAAGGAATCCCACATCGAAAGTTTACAAGAAAAAATACTTGTTTATATAGTGGGATGTGTGTATAAGTTATAATTTAATAAGTGACCTACGACTTGGCTACCTTTAGCTAGCCAAAGGCTAGCAAACTAGCCACCACTAGAGTGGTGCTTCGCACCACTCGCGTCGTGTTGCGTCCCGGACCCGGACCCATCCCGCACATGTCGCAAAGTACGCATTGGGCGCTTTAGAGGCGCACTTTGCACTTTGCACGTACGCATCGTCGCGAGGAGCTGGGGAGCCTTATAGTTTTCAGAAATGGATTCATGGTTCGATGACATGGCGACAGGAGGCTCATTGAGTTGGCATCCTAGGTGGCACACACGTAGCAGGTTGCGTCACTTCGTCCCACGTGGCAGATGGTACAGTTGGACGTACGCATGACATCTGCATGGCTGGTGACTGTTCGAAATTGGTGAATGGGCATGATGAATGGACACTACATTTCATGGTTTAATCTGGTCCGTCAGATTATGAAAGAGTGCGATCCAATGGCTAAAACAGATCAGACCAAGTGGTGGCACCAATTCATGAAATGTCACACACCCATTCAATGAGACACTTCAATCTCTATATATAGAGGCCTCCAAATTCGTTTTGGAGACACCAAATAAAATACAATTCCATTGATTTCTAAATTCTCTCTTCTCCATATTCTGTTTCCAAATCTCTCTAAATATTCGTCGTTATTCCGTTCGAGTACGTTCATTCTTTGGTTCGACCGACAAGGTTGGTAGTGTGCAGTATCGACTTTGGAAGAAGCGTTGTATCTTGGGAGACAGACGTCCATAATCCCGTTTGCACTTTGTTGGGGGGCGAAATCTGTCTTAAGGAGATTTGCTTTGGCATACCTCGCTTCATCTTCTAATTTTATTTTTGTTATTTTGTTCTTGTGATTGCGTTAGTCGAATTTCCGACAACAATCTTAAGACAGATTTATATACTTTCTTTCTTCTACATTTCTCCTATTGATTATTTTCTGTAATTGTGGTTTTACAGAAAATGACTAGTACTATTGAAAATACTACTAGTGCTGTGATTGCGCCAAATTCTGGTTCCAATCAATTTGTCATGCCGCCGGCTTCACAATACGAGAAACCGGAAAAATTCAATGGCACAGACTTCAAGCGTTGGCAACAGAAGATGCTATTCTATTTGACAACGTTGAACTTGGTAAAGTTTCTGCGTGAAGAATGTCCCGCACAAACATCGGAGACTGCTATTGATAAAAATACTCAGTTAGCCATTGATGCATGGAAACATGCAGATTTTTTATGCCGCAACTACATTCTCAATGGATTGGATAACACTTTATATAGTGTGTATTGTGACTTCAAGACGGCTAAAGAATTATGGGAATCTCTTGACAAAAAATACAAGACAGAAGATGCTGGAACGAAGAAATTCGTTGTCGCCAAATTTCTGGATTATAAGATGACTGATTCAAAGACATTAATGATTCAGGTTCAGGAGATGCAAGTTATACTTCATGATATTGAAGCTGAAGGCATGATTTTAAGTGAATCTTTCCAGATTGCTGCTATGATCGAGAAACTACCTCCATTATGGAAAGATTTCAAAAACTATCTTAAGCATAAACGTAAAGAGATGACGATGGAGGATTTAATTGTTCGACTTCGCATTGAAGAAGACAACCGGGCTGCAGAAAAGAAGACTAATGTGCGCAACATGGAAGCAAAGGCTAACATGGTAGAAGACTCGGTGTCTAAGAATAAGAAAAGGAAGCGTTCTGGCTCATCCATGGACAAGGAAAAATTCAACAATGCAAAACGGTTCAAGGGAAACTGTTATAATTGTGGGAAGCCGGGACATCGGGCAAAAGACTGTCGAAGCAAAAAGAAGGATATACCAAAAAAGAAACTGCCCCAAGCCAATATAACCGAAGTGGATAATATTTCTGTAGATGTTGGAGACATCAACCTGTCTGCTGTTGTTTGTGAAGTTAATTTGGTATCTAATATCAAAGATTGGTGGTTGGACACAGGAGCCACTCGTCACATCTGTGCCGATAAGGGTCTATTTTCTGAATATAAGACTCTGAATAATAATGAGTGCCTTTACATGGGCAATTCTACAACTTCCAAGATTGAAGGAATTGGAAAGATTATTCTGAAATTCACATCGGGGAAGGAACTGACGCTGAATGAAGTTGTACACGTCCCAGATATCAGAAAGAATTTGATTTCAGGAGCTATACTTAGTAAGAAAGGATTTAAAATTGTGTTTGAATCTGATAGGTTTGTACTTACTAAGGGGGGCATGTATGTTGGGAAGGGTTATTTACTTGATGGTCTATTTAAGGCCAATGCTGTTGTAGTGGACAAAAAATCCACATATTTGTATCCGCAAGTTATTAATAAAACTAATGATTCTGTTTACTTGCTCGACTCTCCAAATTTATGGCATAGCAGATTAGGGCATGTAAATCGTGCTTCCTTAAGAAAACTTGTTGGTTTAGGTCTTATACCTAAACTTGAATCCGAAGACAAACATAAATGTGAAATTTGTGTTGAAGCAAAATTTGCTAAAAAATCTTTTAACTCAATTGAAAGGAGTAGTGAACCGTTATGTTTAATACATAGTGACATTTGTGATCTAAAATTTGTTCAAACTCGAGGTGGTAAAAAATATTTTATCACGTTTATTGATGATCACAGTAGGTATTGCCATGTTTATTTATTAAGTAGCAAAGATGAGGCATTGAATGCGTTTGTTACTTATAAAACCGAAGTTGAAAATCAACTTGGAAAAACGATTAAGGCATTAAGATCCGATAGAGGTGGTGAATATGATTCATCCATGTTTAATGAATTATGTGCAAAGTTTGGTATTATTCACCAAACAACAGCCCCTTATACTCCGCAGCAAAATGGGATTGCTGAGAGGAAAAATAGAACTTTAAAAGACATGGTTAATGCTATGCTTATAAGTTCTGGATTACCACATAACTTGTGGGGGGAAGCAGTGCTAACTGCTAATTTTATTCTGAATAGAGTTCCCCACAAGAAAACTGGTTCGATACCTTATGAAATGTGGAAAGGTAGAATGCCTTCTTATAAATACTTAAAAGTGTGGGGGTGTCTAGCTAAAGTGGCTATTCCACCTCCTAAAAGGATTAAGTTAGGTCCTAAAACTATTGATTGCATTTTTATTGGATATGCGATAAATAGTAGTGCGTACAGATTTCTTGTGCATAAATCTGATATAAGTGACATTCATGTCAATACAATTATTGAATCCAGAGATGCTGAATTCTTTGAAGATGTGTTCCCTAATAAAAGAGATATTGTTGAGAATACTCAAAAGAGAACACGAGATAATACATTTGAAAACAATGTAGAACCTGAACCAAGAAGGAGTAAAAGAGCGAAGGTTGCTAAATCCTTTGGTCCAGATTTTATATCTTTTATGATTGAGAAAGAGCCTCAAACATTTAAAGAAGCTATGACTAGTCCAGAATCTATATTCTGGAAGGAAGCTATAAATAGCGAAATTGAATCCATTATGAGTAATAATACTTGGCAATTGGTTGATCTTCCTAAGGGAACTAAACCAATAGGGTGCAAATGGATCTTTAAAAAGAAGTTAAAAGCTGATGGTTCAATAGACAAATACAAAGCTCGACTGGTTGCAAAGGGATATCGTCAAAAAGAAGGAATTGATTTCTTTGACACATATTCTCCGGTAACTAGAATTACTTCTATTCGAGTTTTAATTGCTATAGCAGCCTTGTATGATTTGCAAATACATCAAATGGATGTAAAGACTGCATTCTTGAATGGTGAATTAAACGAAGAAATATATATGGAACAACCAGAAGGTTTCATAGTAAAAGGACAAGAGAACAAAGTATGCAAACTTGTTAAGTCCTTATACGGTTTGAAGCAAGCTCCTAAACAATGGCACGAAAAGTTTGACAGTACCATGATTAGGAATGGATTCATCATAAATGCATGTGACAAATGCGTATATTCGAAAAGATTCGAAAAGGCATACGTACTTGTCTGTCTATATGTTGATGACATGCTTATATTAGGGACTAATATAGACGTTATCAATAAAACAAAAAATATGCTTACCAATAACTTTGACATGAAAGATATGGGTGAAGCAGACGTGATTCTAGGAATGAAAATATCTAGAACATCAAATGGAATATTCTTGTCTCAAACTCATTATGTTGATAAAATAATTGAGAGGTTTAAGACTCATAATATTAAAGAGACGAGTAACCCATTTCTTCCTCATATAGTTCTTCACAAGAATAGTGGAAATGGGAAACAACAGTTAGAATATTCTCAAATTATTGGTAGTGTAATGTACTTAATGAATTGTACAAGACCTGATATAGCTTACTCGGTAAGTAAGCTCAGTCGTTACACAAGTAATCCAAGTAATCAACATTGGGATGCATTACTTAGAGTTTTGGGATACTTGAAACGAACCAGAGAGTATTCAATATGTTATAAAAAATATCCTCCAGTAATTGAAGGATATAGTGATGCCAATTGGATATCGGATACAGACGAGTCGAAGTCTACTAGTGGCTATGTATTTACTCTTGGTGGTGGCGCTATATCATGGAAATCTTCTAAGCAAACGTGTATAGCTCGATCTACAATGGAATCTGAGTTTGTTGCTTTAGATAAAGCAGGAGAAGAAGCAGAATGGTTAAGACATTTCGTAGAAGACATTCCTATATGGCCAAAGCCTGTACCGGCTATTTGTATTCATTGCGATAACCAAGCAACAATAGCCAGGGCTGAAAATTTTGTGTATAACGGTAAGTCGAGACATATACGTCGTAGACATAACACCGTTCGACAGTTGCTCTCAAATGGAACAATATCAATTGATTTTGTTAAGTCAAAAGAAAACCTAGCGGATCCATTTACTAAAGGGTTATCTAGAGAGCGTATAGACTGCGCATCGAGGGAAATGGGTTTAAAGCCTAAAACCCAATGAGTCATCTTAGTGGAAACCTAACCTAGCAACTGGAGATCCCACGGACTAGGTTCAATAGGAAAACTAATTATGAATGACTCGATAAGAGCACTTAGGAGTTTAACTCCTTCCCATTTCTATGATGCAAAAAGTGCTGACTATAAAGTTTATGAAGGATAAGCTTTTGCTTTTAATGATGACTATAAATAGTACAAGTAGAGTATTTTTTGTAGAACATCACCTATGTAAGTGCGAACTTGGCCGGTTCTATGAGAATTTACTTAGGCGAATTCTCTAAAGCACTCGCAGAACCCAAGCAGTTCAGGGCCGAAATAATGAACACAATAGAGAACCAAGTTTGATATGAGAGACAATGTGTTTGGTCTATTGTCTGAGCTTGCAATAACGGCTGACAGTTCAAAACGTTGCGTTCACTGATTAGCCAAGTGAGTTCGATAGACTCTTACTAAAGAAGGTTCAAAGCGAAAGCTACCTATCTTGATGCGTTATCTTTCAAATAGTACTCTTTTTTTATCTTCCTTGATTTGAGTCGACTTCTTCCATTCATGTGGGGGATTGTTGGAATTAATTGATTTATTTGGGTCATTAAATATGTTATTTAATGATGTGGGCCATTGTAATTAATTTGGGTGAATTGGAAAAGTCTCTAATATAGGCCCATATGTTATAAGCCCATTTTAAGTGTCTTATATATGGTAAGGAATCCCACATCGAAAGTTTACAAGAAAAGATACTTGTTTATATAGTGGGATGTGTGTATAATTTATAATTTAATAAGTGTCCTACACCTTGGCTACCTTTAGCTAGCTACCACTAGAGTGGTGCTTCGCACCACTTGCGCCGCGCCGCGTCCCGAACCCGACCCGACCCGCGCACGTCGCAAAGTACGCATTGGGCGCTTTAGAGGCGCACTTTGCACTTCGCACGTACGCATCGTCGCGAGGAGCTGGGGAGCCTTATAGTTTTCAGAAATGGATTCATGGTTCGATGACATGGCGACAGGAGGCTCATTGAGTTGGCATCCTAGGTGGCACACACGTAGCAGGTTGCGTCACTTCGTCCCACGTGGCAGATGGTACAGTTGGACGTACGCATGACATCTGCATGGCTGGTGACTGTTCGAAATTGGTGAATGGGCATGATGAATGGACACTACATTTCATGGTTTAATCTGGTCCGTCAGATTATGAAAGAGTGCGATCCAATGGCTAAAACAGATCATACCAAGTGGTGGCACCAATTCATGAAATGTCACACACCCATTCAATGAGACACTTCAATCTCTATATATAGAGGCCTCCAAATTCGTTTTGGAGACACCAAATAAAATACAATTCCATTGATTTCTAAATTCTCTCTTCTCCATATTCTGTTTCCAAATCTCTCTAAATATTCGTCGTTATTCCGTTCGAGTACGTTCATTCTTTGGTTCGACCGACAAGGTTGGTAGTGTGCAGTATCGACTTTGGAAGAAGCGTTGTATCTTGGGAGACAGACGTCCATAATCCCGTTTGCACTTTGTTGGGGGGCGAAATCTGTCTTAAGGAGATTTGCTTTGGCATACCTCGCTTCATCTTCTAATTTTATTTTTGTTATTTTGTTCTTGTGATTGCGTTAGTCGAATTTCCGACAACAGAATTGAGAATAAATTATTTTATTTTTATTTTTTATTTCTTACTTGATTTAATTTCTTTAATTTTTTTCCAAAAGTATAAAATAGTTTATCTTTATATTTGTTGGCTCGAAATCCACTAAAATATGAGTGATTAGACCAGAATTCCTAAAGAACTTGGAATTTATATTTATGGACTCAAAATTCACTAAATCCTATCAAAATCCTTTCAAATAAAGAAATTCATAGAAATTCAGAAGTTATTGAGAACATCAAAGTTTTAATGAAATATTTTAAAATTTGATTTGGGAGCCCTTAAATTAATATTAAAATCCATTAAAACCTAAGTTGAGGACATCTCAAAAAGTTGCCTAGGTTGCACCCTATCACAGGAAAGTATATATATATAACACTTACATGGTTGTATTAAGCCCATATTTGGTACACGTTAAAATTTTTATTTTTATTTTTCTACTTTTTTTTAACCACACATTCTTCAATAAAATAATATTTTTAATCACATCAATAATTTTTCTTTTTTTTAACCACAAATTCTCCATCAATCTACTATTCCAGAATATTCCAAAATAATATGACTCTCACACCCTAAAAAAGCGGGGAATGTTTATGAACGGTTTAAATTATAAATAGATAAGAACTCTTGGTGAATAAGTTGGTAGTGTTTGAAGGTATTCGAAATGTGTAGATGAAAAATAGTTGTACTCTTGTATGCAACTTGTATTGTTTTTAGTACTACAAATTAGTACCAGACTTGGGGAGATAATTATAAAACCGCTATATTAATTTTACCAAAGCAATAGAAATGAGGCTTCAGCCTTCTATATAAAGCGAGGATTGCGAGAACTAGACTCATGAGTACACAATCAGTAGCTCGCAGCTGCGATGGCCACAGAACCATTTGGAAGATTCAACAAAGATAGACGATGATCATAGGCTGCTGGTCACTTTGGGGTCGGGTGCTAAGGTTGCGCTACCACCATTTTTGGTATCAAAATCAAGCTCTCAACTTCATCAGATGCTTTGAAGGGGCTCGACTTGATCTTGATACCATCAATGGTGGCGGCGCTGCCCTTGGGGACCAATATCACTAACCCACAGTCATTATCTTCAGCTCCGAATTTCTCCTTTTCCTCAGTTTCTACTAATCCAAGTTGTGGTACCAGGTAGTAGTCCTTTTACATTTTCTTTTAGTGTTCAATTCGGCATATTATACCTTTTCTTGTTGGAGGTGCTTTCAAGGTTCTTGTTTTCTTAGTTTTTAGATTCTCAAATTGTAGTTTTTGGCTCAAGCTGCAAGCAGAATGCACGTCTTTTTGGATGGAAACCTTAAAAATAAGTTTTAGTCGTGTGCTTGGCACCTAACTCAGTTTTACAAAGCTATTTTTGTCAATTTATTTCTTTAAAGTAATTTAAAATCAAAAGGGAGAAAAGAAAAGATAAAAGAACAAAAATTAAACAAATAAATGGTATTCTTCCTTTTAACTCAGCGTCGGTTCATGAATTTTTTTTTTCTTTTCTTCTATCGTATTCGTTAAAAGGGTTGAAGAGAAATAATGCATCAACATGTTCACAATAGTCAATTTGATCCTCTTTCCTAAAGATCTCAGATGATAGACTACTTGGAGAGCCGCAAACTCCAATGATGAAAGAAGTTGTCAGTGGAGATGGAAGAAGATGATTAGTCTTTTGTTGTTTAAATTTTAAATTTTATTTTTTTGGATAGAAACCTTAAAAATAAGTTTTAGTCATATGTTTGGCACCTAACTCAGTTTTATAAAGCTATTTTAGTCAATTTATTTCTTTAAAGTAAGTTAAAATTAAAAGGGAGAAAAGAAAAGATAGAAGAACAATAATTAAACAAATAAATGGTCTTCTTCCTTTTAACTCGCTGTCGGTTCATGAATTTTTCTTCCTTTTCTTCTATCGTATCCTTTAAAAGGGTTGAAGAGAAATAATGCGTCAACATGTTCACAATAGTCAATTTGATCCTCTTTTCCTAAAGATCTTTGAGGATAGACTACCTGAAGAGCCGCAAACTCCAACTATGGGTGGAGATGGAAGAAGATGATTGGTCTTTTGTTGTTTAAATTTTAAATTTTATATTTTTGGATAAAAACCTTAAAAATAAGTTTTACTCATGTGCTTGGCACCTAACTCAGTTTTATAAAGCTATTTTAGTCAATTTATTTCTTTAAAGTAATTTAAAATCAAAAGGGAGAAAAGAAAAGAGAAAAGAACAAAAATTAAACAAATAAATGGTCTTCTTCCTTTTAACTTAGTGTCGGTTCATGAATTTTTTTTCCTTTTCTTCTGTTGTATTCGTTAAAAGGGTTGAAGAGAAATAATGTATCAACATGTTCACAATAGTCAATTTGATTCTCTTTCCTAAAAATCTCACATGATAGACCACCTGGTGAGCTGCAAACTCCAACTATGGAAGCAGTTGTCAGTAGAGATGGAAAAAGATTATTGGTCTTTTGTTATTTAAATTTAATTTTTTTTTTTTTTTTGGATAGAACCTTAAAAATAAGTTTTAGTCATGTGCTTGGCACCTAACCCAGTTTTATAAAGCTATTTTAGTCAATTTATTTCTTTAAAGTAATTTAAAATCAAAAGGGAGAAAAGAAAAGATAAAAGAAAATAATTAAACAAATATAGTCTTCTTCCTTTTAACACAGTGTCGGTTCATGAATTTTTCTTCCTTTTCTTCTGTCGTATTCTTTAAAAGAGTTGAAGAGATATAATGTATCAACATGTTCACAATAGTCAACTTGATCATCTTTCCTAAAGATCTCAGAAGATAGACTACTTGGAGAGCCGCAAACTCTAACTATGGAAGCAGTTGTGAGTGGAGATGGAAGAAGATGAATAGTCTTTAATTTGTTGTTTAAAATTTTCTAATTTTTTTTTTGGATAGAAACCTTAAAAATAAGTTTTAGTCATGTGCTTGGCACCAAACTCAGTTTTATAAAGCTATTTTAGTCAATTTATTTCTTTAAAATAATTTAAAATCAGAAGGGAGAAAAGGAAAGATAAAAGAATAATAATTAACCAAATATGGTCTTCTTCCTTTTAAGGTTCCTGAATTTTTCTTCCTTTTCTTTTGTCGTATTCTTTAAAAGGGCTGAAGAGATATAATGTATCAACATGTTCACAATAGTCAACTTGATCCTCTTTCCTAAAGATCTCAGATGATGGACTACCTGGAGAGCCGCAAACTCCAACTATATGAGCAGTTGTCTGGGGAGATGGAAGAAAATGATTGGTCTTTTATTGTTTCAATTTTAAATTTTATTTTTTTGGATGGAAACCTTAAAAATAAGTTTTAGTCATGTGCTTGGCACCTAACTCAGTTTTATAAAGCTATTTTAATCAATTTATTTCTTTAAAATAATTTCAAATCAAAAGGGACAAAAGAAAAGATAAAAGAATAATAATTAAACAAATATAGTCTTCTTCCTTTTAACTCAGTGTCGGTTTATGAATTTTTCTTCCTTTTCTTTTGTCGTATTCTTTAAAAGGGTCAAAGAGATATAATGCATCAAGATGTTCACAATATTCAACTTAATCTTCTTTTCTAAAGATCTCAGATGATGGACTACTTGAAGAGCTGCAAACTCCAACTATGGAAGCAGTTGTCAGTGGAGATGGAAGAAAATGATTGGTCTTTTGTTGTTTAAATTTTAAATTTTATTTTTTTTGGATAGAAACCTTAAAAATAAGTTTTAGTCATGTGCTTGGCACCTAACTCAGTTTTATAAAGCTATTTTAGTCAATTTATTTCTTTAAAGTAATTTAAAATCAAAAGGGAGAAAAGAACAAAAATTAAACAAATAAATGGTCTTCTTCCTTTTAACTCAGTGTCGGTTCATGAATTTTTCTTCCTTTTCTTCTGTCATATCCGTTACAAGGGTTGAAGAGAAATAATGCATCAACATGTTCACAATAGTCAATTTGATTCTCTTTCCTAAAGATCTCACATGATAGACCACCTGGAGAGCTGCAAACTCCAACTATGGAAGCAGTTGTCACTAGAGATGGAAGAAGATGATTGGTCTTTTGTTGTTTAAATTTTAAATTTTATTTTTTTGGATAAAAACCTTAAAAATAAGTTTTAGTCATGTGCTTGGCACCTAACCAGTTTTATAAAGCTATTTTAGTCAAAAAATTTCTTTAAAGTAATTTAAAATCAAAAGGGAGAAAAGAAAAGAGAAAAGAACAAAAATTAAACAAATAAATGTTCTTCCTTTTAACTCAGTGTCGGTTCATGAATTTTTCTTCCTTTTCTTCTGTCGTATTCTTTAAAAGGGTCAAAGAGATATAATGCATCAACATGTTCACAATATTCAACTTAATCCTCTTTCCTAAAGATCTCAGATGATGGACTACCTGAAGAGCTGCAAACTCCAACTATGGAAGCAGTTGTCACTGGAGATGGAAGAAGATAATTGGTCTTTTGTTGTTTAAATTTGAAATTTTATTTTTTCGGATAGAAACCTTAAAAATAAGTTTTAGTCATGTGCTTGGCACCTAACTCAATTTTATTAATAATTAAACAAATGTAGTCCTCTTCCTTTTAACTCAGTGTCGGTTCATGAATTTTTCTTCTTTTTTTCTATTCTATTCTTTAAAAGGGTCGAAGAGATATAATGCATCAACATGTTCACAATAGTCAACTTGATCTTGTTTCCTAAAGATATCAAATGATGGACTACTTGGAGAGCCGCAAACTGCAACTAGGGTAGCAGTTGCCAGTGGAAATGAAAGAAGATGATTTGTCTTTTGTTGTTTAATTTTTAATTTTATTTTTCCCTACTCTTTTCTTTTGTTTTTGCCCTATTATAACACACATGCCTTGAAGTCATGTACTGCCTTGATGTTGTATCTATCTTCAATGTGGGGCGAAAAGGTAGATGAAGTTTAAACTTTAAGGTGAAGAAACTTGGCACCAAAGCATGAGATAGCGCTTTCTTGAAAACGATATTTTCCCTACTATATCAGTGATGCACACGAGAAAGCAAAGATGCATCTAGGATACAATGAAACTCGAATGTTGTTTGCATTATGCACTAACGAAAACAACCTAAACAGTAGGAGCATAGAAGCCAAACTCACGGGGTTCGGTAATTTTGGATATACAGACGACAAACTTTTGGAAATATGAAAGAAAATTTCGCAGAACAATTTCATGGAAGAAGACACGAAGAGAATTTCCACTTTTTCTATACATTGAATCCAAAAAATGTTGAATCTATTTATAGATTATCAAACATCTCTTCACAGATCGTCGTGACTATTTGATAAGGTGCTTTTTAGGATTAAAAAAACAACTGAAAACTAACCGAAAAACCAACTTTTAACGGTCTAAACCATAAAGGGGACGAAAAGACACTATTGGTGGCTCTTGCGCTGCCTGATGGAGTGTGTTGGCGCATGTCCGCCAGCCATCCAGCGCACGTGCGCCAGCATGCACCATATGTTTACCAATATTTTGACTAGTTTTTTCCATGTCTCGTCCAATACATTTATCGATCTGTGGCTTTTAGACTTTGTATAACATATTTTATTTAACTTTCAAAGTCCTAATGATATTCTTTTGAAAATTCTCTCCCACACATGATTCGTCAAATATATATAAAATGGTTTACTTCATAATTAGCTAAGCTTATAATATTTACTTATAACAAAGTTTTAGAATGACTACTACTTTTCAGTAAAGAATGCGTAAGTTACTTATTTTGAAGCAACTCCGAATATATATTTCAACCGTGCATTTTGGTGATGCCTCAAATCCATGCTCCCAAACATTGAGTTAGAAATCTTCAAGGATTCTCATCTCCGAGTATTTTGATTATTGCCTATATGTCGATGCTAAATTCGAGATGGTGCACAACTGGAAAGAAAAAAAAAATATATATATATATATATATATCATTCTTAGAGCCACTCAATGTAAGCTAGTTACTCTGCAGTACCTAAAATTGTTGAAAATATGATCAGCAAACAACCTTCATTCAATGCAATCATTCTGTTTTTCCATGTTTACATTATTTTTATGTGTAAATAGATAAAGGAGAGAATCACAAGGAACTCTTGATACCACCACTAGTGTTATACAATGCTTGGTATGCTAGTCGAGGTTCAAACCTTGACCATAGAAACAGCCATGGTTAACACCATCTGCTCCTCAAAACTCTTAAGGAACAATAGTCCCTACAGCAGGTTGAAAGCTGCATTCATTTTCATTTGGTTCAGGTCGTATAGCAGGCCTAACATTATTATCAAATTCATCACAATCTGCATAACTGGCCAACTGGCTATTGGGTGACGCCACAATGGCGCTCTCAACAGGAAAATAACGTTCAGATTCTTGTTCCTCACAATTGGAAATCCTGCTGCAGGCCGGCATGTTATACACAGACGTGTTCTCCCCATACTTATTTGTTGTCTCTCGGCCCTTTTGTTGATGTTCAGCAAGGCCTGCAATTGCACAAGCAAGACCTCCAGATGAAGACGATCCAACTATTGGAGCCATCCATGATGAGACACGATCTTCCACCATGCATTCTTGTGATAGAGCAGCATCACTATCGGGCTGAGGATCATGCTGCTGCCTGTCTTTCTCCTGTTACGATCACATTGCACAAGGAGAAAGTCTAGGTCATTATGCCACCAAAAAAGTCAAGAATACAAAATTAAAGGTCAGATTTGCAACAATGTGAAAGAACAGAATGTAATGCTCAGTGTAGATTATGCCATATGCTTGCTAAAAGATTAGAGATAGCACATAAATATGCAATTATGAAACTTAGATTAACCGCGTCAAATGTTAAAAAAACTCGTATAACTTCCAAAATAGGTGCAGCTTGTGACAGGCGGCATATTTTCTCAGACTGAACTTGAAAGTTAAGCTCGATTGTTCAAATATTTACCTGAATAGACCGCCAAATGGCTTCCATAACCATTATGTCCTCAAGATCCAGGTCAAACACATCCTCCCTGAATTTAAAGTCAGAGTGAAAGCAATAGAGAATGGACGCGACATGCAAATCATCTAATAATAATCATAGAAAATTAATGTTAACTCACTAATCAACTCCAAAATCTTTAATACATACATTCATGTAATCTAAAATTATTTTTTATTTACTAACAAAGGAATGTTGAAAACAAAGAATTGCAACTGTTCTGCATTTGCAATTGATGAAAATTTAAAAGCAGGTTTTTTGATCGGATAGGAAGGGATAGCATGAAAAGATTTTCAGGGTTTTTGTCTGTCTTCAAAAGAAAGATGAAAGGTGAAAAATAGTATCTAATCTCTAAAATTGAATTGATCTAACTTGCAGTTAAAAATTTCAACATCAACACACAGTCCCTTTCCGCCTAAGAAGCATTAATTCGGATACGTAATTTGGATATGAAACAATATGCATGTCTGTGTGTGTGTGTGTAGTATTTAACGGAAGCTAAATTATAAAACTCAAACATAATTTCATTATTATAAAAACATTAAAACAAAAGCATAATAATAAAAATAAAATAAATCTTAATTCTCAATAGTCCCAACTTCATTTGTTTCAACATCACCACCACCATCAGTTTCTTCATTAACATTAAAAATCAAACTCTCCATTAACACAATTTTATGTGTCTTAAAATTTTAGGGCATGTTTGTTTTAGATTATTTTCTCAAGAAAATCAATTGTTTGTCCCTTTTTTCCACAAAATGGGGCCAAGTATCGCACAATTTCTTCAAATATGGCAGCTGCAACGGTCAAAATTATGATTTCATGTGGAAACAAACAAGCACTTAATTAATATCTTATCTACTTTCAATAATAAAATTATAGTTATCAATTATTAATACGATTTTATGTGATTCAACAATAAAACTATAGTTGTCAACTATTAATAATACAGTCCTACATGTATGAGAAGTTTTTAGTACTATTATCTACTTTCAATAATAAAATTGTAGTTGTCAATTAATTTAGAACTCTATTTGTCAATCATTTATTATTTTATATATTTCCTATATTAAGTGTAACTGTGTAGTTATCTATTATCTTAATACGTGTTTACTTTCTTTGAATAGATATTATTTATTTTCAATTGATTATTAATGATAACAATAGTAGTTATCTATTACATAATAAAATTGTCACATATCATGTCAATAATAATGAGTTTTAAAGAGTTTAAAACCAATAAAATCTTCTTCTTTTAGGTGTACTGACGTGTCCAACTTGTACGGGAAATTTAATATTATAAAAAATATAAAATAATTGAAAAACTTGTATCATGTACGTATTAGCTAGAGCGTGTCCAAATGTATCCAAGCTTTAATATGTATCCATACACAATATGTAATGAGTTCACGTGTATCCGTGCTTCTTATCTTTCAGCAGTCAGGCCTATTGGATGTTAGTGTAGCCTCTGAACTCACAAAGTACAACATAAAATGGGACTGTACCACCATGCTAAAGGAGCATCAAAAGCTCCTGAACATTCTCTGGAGTCTCCATTTACATAGAAGCATCCACAGCTACACACAGGGGCGAAACTATATTGTGGATTGGGAAACAGGATATGCACCATAGGCCGAAAGATAAGTTTAAAAGATTGGACACTCAACCTCAGGTTAGCTTCACCCTATGAATTACAAGCTAACTTCCCAGTAATCCATTCGGAAGTTGAATTGAGAACTCAGATGCTTAAATTGATATAGATGCACGACTAGAAGATGAGGATCAGCTAAAAGTATTAACTTTCATGTTAATCCGAGATCAAATTGGGTAACTTGTGGCAAAATAAACTTGGAAAAACTAACTCATTTCATAGAAGTACATGATATGGTGGAAATCCCGTTTTCTCCTCAATTTATTTCTTTAGATACTATAGAAGATATCCCGATGCATCCAAACCAAAATGTTACGATGACAATATGGAACTTGCTGCAACTGAATCGCTAGAAAGCTTCTGCTGACATCCATCCACTAAAACTGATAAGATAAAGAAGGGACATTTTTCTAAAAATAGTTCTTTTCTTAAGCTAATTATGATCTATACAAGTAGCCACTTGTCAACGTCCATATATTTTCATAACGTGTGATCAAAGACCACTAAGAATGAAATACGTAAAAACTTAAAAAACGTCGAAATATTAAGATGATAATGCATATAGTTGCATACCTATTTTGCCTTGGACATGAAGATTGTGTTACTGCTAAAGCAACATGCAACTCCTCGCAGGCAACAACTACCTCTCTGTGTATAGCTGAAGCAATGGATGGCTCTGCAGGCAGAAAGGAAGACCAAGTGAAGACAGAGCAAGTGAACCTACAGCCACTAAATCAGGCTCATATCATATACCTGCTGTGAAACAATAGTCAACCTCACTTGGTCTTCTTCTACTGCTTGAAGAGCTAATTTCTCTTCGTTTTAGCACTCTCTCCTCTTCATTTTGAAGTTCTTGCTTTCTAATCCTTATTTTGGCTTCAATAACTCGTTGTTCTTCCTAAACATAAGCAACGTTCAATAGCGTAGAGTGTTGTCAGAGAGAGAGAGATCTAATTCAGGATAACATTGATGACATGAGTCTTACAATTTGCTCCAAGCTTTTCTCCTCCTTTGTCCTAACACCTCGATACTCCACAGCGTAGTTTAAGGTTTTACAGAAAGGACACCTTTTAAGGTTGGGGTAGGCATTAAGAATTGCAAACAAAACATTGATGGATGCTGAGAGGCACATACATAAAGACGTAACTCCAATCAATACAAATCAAGGATACTGTGTAGGCCGGGTAGAATTAGGGGTCCTCATCTGCAAAAAACACTCTAATTCATGGAAAAATCAAAATTATAAAGAGTCAAACTTCAAGAAATTTAACCACGTAGAACTACAAAGATAACCAAATTTAGGAAATAAATGCGAATCATATATGATATACCTGTACAAATGCCTTTCATGCAACATCTTGACCGATTCAGACTTGGATAATACTGCTAACGTCCAGAACAGAAGTATATATCAAAAGAATGGCAAATTACATTAAAAAGGAAAATATTTCGTACATGTAATACAATGTAAGTTGTCGCACATCATGAACTTAAACATGCCTTCTTAATTCCTACCACATATTGGTCTAGCTCAGAAAGTACAAGAACCAATACAAGTATCAATTGTTGGTCAATCAAAAGAATTATGAATTAACCGTCCAATGATAAAAAACCAGATTCTGGAAAATTATTTTAACTCCAACCCTCCTTGAGCAAGATTAGTAGCCTAAACCAATTATTGAAAACCCCTTCAATTAATCTTAAGCCAATGCAACTTCCTCTTCTATACTCGAATATCAATCATATAACCACTAAATTAGTTCAAAAAGGTGAATATATATATACACACAAATACAAGAAAATCATTTCCTATGAACCAAATTTCACTTTTAGCAATAAGAAAATGCAATCACATCATAGAAAATAGAAAAAATGACAAATGAAGACAAAGATAGAGACTCGTACCAAGAAGCAAATGGGACATTCGTCAAGGTCACAACCACATTCATCATCACCAGGGTAACAAGGTGCCAGCTTTGAGTCAAGAATAAGCTTCCTGAGTTTCTTTTTGTCCACATCTTTGAGTTGGTACAATCCTTGAGGCTTCGTGTACTTATCATCCACCACTTGCCTCTTCATTCCCAATTTATTCCCCATATCGAAACAAATCCACCAATTTTCAAATTTATTTCTTTTCTCAAAGATAAAATCCAAGATTTCACTGCAAAGTAGAATTCCCTTCACTGTCCCAGAACGATAATTACTGGAATTTGTTGGATAAAATATTTGTTGCATTAAATAATATTTCCACAATCTTAAGACGCTTTTTTTACTTGATTAAATACTTTTCCAGATTGTACTTGCTTAATTCTGCAGAAACTATTCTGCAACATTACTTACTTCTGCAGAGTTTTAATTCGAAAACTTCTGACTTGTTGATCTTCTGTTGTGAAAACAGAAATGGCTGACACTTCTGGAATGAATGAAATTCCCACTAATGTGGCTGTGACCCCCACTGTGGCTGTGACCCCTACTGTGACGCCAACTATGACTGGTCCGTCTGCTTCAACTCATGTTCCTCATGGAGAGAAGCCTGAAAAATTTAATGGGGTCGATTTTAAGAGATGGCAGCAGAAGATGCTGTTCTATCTCACCACTCTGAACCTGGCAAGGTTTCTCACTGAGGATCCTCCTTCTGTTCAACAAGGAGAAAATAATCGAGTTTCGATTATTGCTTTGGATGCATGGAAACACTCTGATTTCCTATGCAAAAACTATGTACTGAATGGGTTGAATGATTCGCTATATGGTGTATATAGCGTAATGAAAACTGCAAAAGAACTTTGGGAATCTTTAGAGAAAAAATATAAAACTGAAGATGCTGGATCTAAAAAATTCCTTGTCGGTAAATTTTTAGATTATAAAATGATTGACTCTAAATCTGTTATTTCCCAAGTTCAAGATTTGCAGGTACTTCTCCATGACTTACATGCTGAAAAAATGACTGTAAGTGAGTCATTCCAAGTAGCAGCAGTAATTGAAAAACTCCCGCCCTCATGGAGAGATTTCAAAAATTACCTCAAACACAAACGCAAGGAAATGAACATGGAGGAGTTGATTGTGCGTTTGAGGATTGAAGAGGATACAAAGAAATCTGAAAGGAGGAACGGGGGACCAAGCATGGAAGCTAAGGCAAACATGGCTGAATCAAGTTCAAAGAAGAACATGAAACGAAAGCACTCAAGCTTTGCCCCGAGGAAAAATGAAAACAACCAGAAGAACAAGAAGTTCAAAGGGGACTGTTTCAACTGTGGCAAACCCGGACATCGTGCAAGTGACTGTCGCAAGCCTAAAAAGCAAATTGACCGTGCACATATTGTTGAAACTGAAAATGTGACTGAAGGTGTTCAAGAAATGCACCTATCTGCTGTAATATCTGAATGTAACAGTGTTGGAAATCCCAGGGAATGGTGGGTGGATACTGGTGCCACTCGCCATATTTGTGCTGAAAAGAGTGTGTTTTCTGATTACAAACCTATCGATGGAGAACAACTGTTCATGGGAAATTCCTCAAGCTCAAAAGTTGAAGGACAAGGAAAGGTGACCTTAAAGATGACATCTGGCAAGGAACTCGTCCTTAACAATGTGCTGCATGTGCCGGACATTCGGAAAAATCTTGTTTCTGGTTCCCTTCTTAGCAAGAATGGGTTTAAGTTAGTATTTGTATCTGACAAATTTGTACTAACTAAAAATGGAATGTACGTTGGGAAGGGTTACATGACTGATGGGATGTTCAAGATGAACGTCCTTACTATTGTACCTAAATTGAACAAGATGAATGAAATTTCTACTTCTGCGTATATTGTTGATTCTTCTTGTTTATGGCATAAAAGATTAGGACATGCAAATTTTAAATCTGTGCGCAAATTAATGAACTTAAATTTGCTACCGTCTTTACGGTTCGATCCTAATCACAAATGTGAAACTTGTGTTGAGGCTAAGTTAGCCAAAAGACCATTTCCATCAGTTGATAGAAATACTTTACCTTTAGAATTAATTCACAGCGATATATGTGACTTAAAATTCGTACAAACTAAAGGTGGGAAAAAGTACTTCATTACTTTCATTGACGATTGCACTCGGTTCTGTTATGTTTATTTGTTAAAAACCAAAGATGAGGCTTTGGAAATGTTTAAACATTATAAGAATGAAGTGGAAAATCAACTTAGCAAAACAATAAAAATTGTTCGAAGTGATAGAGGTGGAGAATATGGAGCGCCGTTTGAAGAATTTTGTTCTCAACAAGGCATCATTCATCAAACAACGGCTCCTTACTCACCGCAATCTAATGGTATTGCGGAACGAAAGAATCGTACGCTTAAAGAAATGATGAATGCTATGTTGATTAGTTCTGGTCTACCACAAAATTTGTGGGGGGAGGCTATCCTCTCGGCAAATCACATTCTTAATAAAATACCACATAAAGTAAAGGATGAAACACCTTACGAATTATGGAAAGGTCATAAACCTTCATATAAATACTTGAAAGTGTGGGGGTGTTTGGCAAAGGTAGAAGTGCCAAAACCTAAACAAATAAAAATAGGACCAAAAACTGTAGATTGCATATTTATTGGATATGCTCATAACAGTAGTGCATATCGTTTCCTTGTGCATAAATCCGAGATTCCGGATATACATGAAGATACAATAATTGAATCAAGGAATGCAAGTTTCTTTGAAGATGTCTTTCCTCGTAAAGACAAAAGTGATGTAAGTTCAACAAAACGAACTTACGATACTGCAAACGATGATGAAAATGAAGAAGAACTCAGACGCAGTAAAAGGACTAGAAAATCTACATCCTTCGGTTCAGAATTTCTAACGTACATGATCGAAGATGAACCAAAGACATTTAGCGAAGCAATGTCAACCCCAGAGGCTCCTTTTTGGAAAGAAGCTATCAATAGTGAAATTGAATCGATAATGCAAAATCACACTTGGGAGTTGGTTGATCTCCCACCTGGAAACAAACCTCTAGGTTGCAAGTGGATTTTCAAGAAAAAGTTAAAATCGGATGGATCTATTGATAAATACAAGGCTCGATTGGTAGCAAAAGGATATAGACAAAAGGAAGGTCTTGATTTCTTCGATACCTACTCACCAGTAACAAGGATTACTTCGATAAGAATCCTTATTGCAATTGCTGCAATACATAATCTCGAAATTCATCAAATGGATGTTAAAACAGCTTTTCTGAATGGAGAGTTGGAAGAAGAAATATACATGGAGCAACCTGAAGGATTTGTCGCTCATGGACAAGAGAAAAAGGTCTGCCGACTCGTTAAATCTTTATATGGACTAAAACAGGCGCCAAAACAGTGGCACCAAAAATTTGACAAAACAATGTTGTCAAATGGTTTTAAAATTAACGAGTGTGATAAGTGTGTGTATAATAAAAGTACACCGACAGCATATGTCTTAGTATGCTTATATGTGGATGATATGCTAATTCTAGGTAGCAATCATGATATCATTGTGTCTACTAAGAAAATGTTAACAAAACATTTTGACATGAAAGACATGGGTGTAGCAGATGTAATTCTTGGAATTAAAATTTCTAAAACACCAGATGGACTTGTTCTCTCACAATCTCATTACGTTGAGTCTGTGTTAAAGAGATTTGGAGTTTTTGATGAAAGTCCAGTCAAAACTCCAGTAGACACGAGTCTACACTTAGCAAAAAATAGAGGTGAACCTGTACATCAATTAAGATATTCTCAGGTTATTGGGAGTTTGATGTATTTAATGAACTGCACACGTCCTGATATTGCGTTCGCAGTTAATAAATTGAGTAGGTTCACATGTAATCCAAGCAATGATCACTGGAAGGCATTAAATAGGGTACTTCGATATTTAAAATATACCTTAAAAGTTGGATTACATTATATGAGATATCCAGCAGTATTAGAAGGATACTGTGATGCAAATTGGATATCTGATATGAAAGATTCTAAATCCACAAGTGGTTATGTATTTACACTTGGTGGTGCGGCCGTGTCTTGGAAATCCTCGAAGCAAACGTGCATAGCTCGATCAACAATGGAATCAGAGTTTATAGCTTTAGATAAAGCTGGAGAAGAAGCAGAATGGCTTCGTAACTTCTTAGAGGATATTCCGTGTTGGCCTAAGCCGGTGCCTGCAATTAGTATTCACTGTGACAATCAGTCAGCTATTGCAAGGGCACAAAATTGCATGTATAATGGTAAGTCTAGACATATACGTCGTAGACACAATACCATAAGGCAGTTGATCTCAAATGGTATTATCTCCATTGATTATGTGAAATCAAAGGAGAATCTCGCGGATCCGTTTACAAAAGGCTTACCAAGAGATCAAGTGTATTATCTATCAAAGGGAATGGGACTAAAGCCGAACATGCATGAATCTTAATGATGGTAACCCAACCTTGTTGACTGGAGATCCCAAGATCTTGGTTCAATGGGACAACTAAGTTATTAAGACTCAGTTAAGCACTTGACCATTCCTTTATTAAAAAAGTGCTGTCTGCAGAATGTAAAAGGTTAAGTTGTAACTTTTAATGATTCCTATAGCTTGGATAATCCGAGTGGAGTACAGCAGAATACTCTTAATAGGAGATCACCTATATAAGTGTGAAGTGGGGCCGCTTCTATGAGAATCTGGGGCTTAAAATTCTCTAAAGCACTTATGAATCCCAAGAATCGTTCAGGGCCAAAATGAACACAACTATGAGAACCTAATAATTGAATAGAAAGGTTATTGTGTGGATATTGTTGCCTTGGTTTACACCAACGGCTGAACAGTTCAAGACATCAGTTCACTGACTAGCCAAGTAAACTCGATAGTATTCCACTAAGGCAGGTTCAAAGCCAAAAGCTACCTCTCCTGATGCAATAAGTCTTTCGCATGTACTCTCTGTTCGTGTCTGCATCGCATAGTCATGATAATTTCCATTCATGTGGGGGATTGTTGGAAATGGTGCCCAAATGGGTCAACTTTGACCACAATTTTAAGTGGGACCCAATGTTCGAATTGTCGAAATAAATGTTCAATTAAATTCTACGTTCCGAGTAGATGAGTGTGGAATATTTAATTGTGAAAAACCATTTCAATATGAATGAGAAATTATGGTTGAAAGTTGGACAATAAATAAGAGGAATAAATGTGGAATAATTGGAAAACTGCTCCAATCCCACATAGGTTGTAAACACAACCTTGAACCACTTAATAAACATCAAGTTTGGATATGGGTTTGGGCCCCAAGGGGTACCAATAGTATTTGAAAGGGGGGAGTCTTAGACAATGTCTAGACTAACCGAAGGCCACACGCGCGCGCGCGCGCCGCCGCCGTCCGTCCGACCGGCCGGCTCGGCTCGGCTCGGCACGGCACGAGCACGAGCTCGGGTCGGGTCTGGTCGTGGTCGTGGGCTTGGGCCTGGGCCTGGACCGGACCGGGCTTGGGCCGGGTCAATATTAATTTTTTGGATAAAATTTATTTAAATTTTTTATCTGAATTCAATTAATTAATTCCCTCCCTTTCACGGTTTTTTCTTTGAACCGTCAATTGATAGTGGATGTCTTAACTGTGGGTTAAGTGGGCGTGAGTGGTGAAACTGCTCAAAGTGGGGAGTTGTACGAGGCTCAACCGTCAAACTCCTTCCTCTATTTAAAGGGTCCTTAGGCTTTCATTTTCGACACACCAAAAACACTGCATACATACATAGTCTTTGTCGCATCTTTCTTTCTGCATTTGTTGAGAGAGTACTCCAGTTCTGGTTCGTTGTCTTGCAGTCGAAGTGCTGCTTCTGCAAGTTTTGGATCGTTGTATCTTGGGAGACGATTTACCACATACCATACCGTAAGCACCGTGTGACGGGGTAAAAACGTCTTAAGGACAGAGAGCCTAGTTCTCGCCTCGATCATCCTCATACCGGATTCTGCTATTTTTTAATCCTTCTGTTTTATTTGTTTCATGCTTTCTATACTGTTCTTATCGTTTAATGTTTTGTATTCTGCTTAGACTCGTTTCATTAATATATCATGTATGTTACTGTTAAGCAAGTCGATTCTGGAAATATTATTTAATGCAACAAATATTTTATCCAACAGAATTTCCAATGAAGAATGAATTATAAACCTTCACATTTTAGAAAAATAAGAGAAACTCAATAAAATGTGAAGGCCAAAAAAGAAAACAAACCTTGGAATGAAATCCTGCAAAAGCATAAAGTCTGAACAGTTAGATTTTTAATTATACATATGCGCAAGTATATCAGACAGAAAGTTCTGTGCAGAAAAAAAGAAGCTTTGACAATCAAGAAACCAATGGAAAGAAGCAAAGAGATGGAGTGGCAGGGCCGGAAAGAATCGGCCGCCGGGTGGTGGTTGGTTGGCGCCAAAAGAGTGTACAGATTGGCTTTTTTGAAGTGGGACAGATTACCCACTAATTATGTTGTTTGTAGTAGATTCTCCAACACTATTATTGTCACTTTGGGTAAACTATTTGCTTTTTTCACTTTTTACCTCACCGTTTGTGATCATTGGTGAAGACATGAAATCATGAACTAGAGGTCGGTAATTGTACCTCGACTTAATTGGATCTTCATACTCTAATTTTATATCAATTGGTTCATTTTAGCATGTCACTTCGTTCAATTTCGTCACATTGCAGTTTGAGTTATTTTATGTTTACAAGTTTTATGTGTAAAATGAGTTAAAAAGAATGAGATTTAAGTCATTTTTATTCTGTCTATTTTTTGTAGCACTATTTGACACTGTGTAATTTTCAATTATAATCAAAGTTTCCTCCATATTCTAAATTTATTAATCTTTTACCAAGTTAAAACACTTATGACTTGTTTATAATACTGATCTAGACAAGATTAAGCCTCTCGTTGGGTTCCATTTTATCTAAAATACATTTTTCTGTATGTTCTTTTTAATCATTCATTTTTCAATAAAATAATATTACACGTAAATTCAAAGTTTTTCTTCTTTTTTAACCGCACATTGACATTGTTCAAAAAATATCATTATTCCAAAATACAATTTCTCTCCAAAATCTCATTAAAAAGGAGCCCAAACAAGGGCTAAGGAAGAAAGAGGGATAAAATGTTTGTTATATCATCTTATGCGACCATATATAGTAGCTTTTATTTCATCCTATTTTACTCGTTTCTTTATAGGGGAAAGGGTGGTGTTGTATACTCCATTCACAAGATGACAATCTCGAAACCATTCGACTTCAAGATTGAACATAATTTCACAACACAAAGAAAACGTTCAGAAACAACAAATCATAATGACGGACGAACAAGCTCGATCAACGGCTCTGCAAATTCAGCAACATGTTGGAGTGGGAATTGATAGCGCATACTTAACAATTGCACAATATGTAATACTCCAAAAGTACGCCAACGACCTGAGCCACTATACTCGAGTCTCAACATATCCACTACTTCAAAATTTTCATGTAGGCGAAATTGGCATTAATAAAAATCTAAAACCCCCTAAACTAACAATTTATTACCAATCATTAAATATTGGTGAAAAGAACATCAAAGTAAGGAAGGGAAACAAAAACATATATTTATTCAACTTCAGATACACATACAGATCTTTAAAAGAAATCTCTATTCTTACTAGTTTCGAACAAAAAGTAGAAACAATCGTCAAATAATCTCAGAAATAATAAGCAGATGAAGATAGGAGAAAATGAGTTTGATTAAACAATCCTACCTCGTCTTGTAGAGCAGGAGAAGATAGCTGCTGATCACCAGGTTCTTTATATTTAAAAGTCCCAAAATCTAAAGATAACCTGTAATTGACAGAATATGTAAAAGTTTTTATATTTTCAATTGTCAATCACCGGAAAAAATGATAAAGGTATTACCATGTGCTCTTGCAGAAGTTCAAAAGAAAGGATTTTGATATTGTAAGATGGATGAATAGAAAGACAATTCATATCAAACTTTTTCAAGGTTTATGCAAAAGAGAATACATATAACAGCTTACACGTGAACTAAATAAGATCCTTGAGACAGTACAACAGAATCTAAATCGTCAAGGTACCTTTTGTCTCTAATTTTATCAGGTTGAGTCTCGGCTGGAATTCCAGATACTGCTGGCTTGACTGACAGAGGTACACTTGGAGGTACCATGAAGGCAGTCTTGCCTCCTAAATTTGGACAGACACTGGCCACAGAACGAGCAGATGGAGGTTGTTCCGCAAGGTTTACAGAAGAAGCTGATTTTCCAATATTAGAGCGTGCAGATGGCGGTTGTGCTTCTTCATCTGAGTCTGTGGGATCAGATGAACGACCAGCCCCAGAAGAGTAGGCAGATGAAAGTTGTTCTGCAGACTTGTTTTGAGATGATCCAAGAAGTGAGGAAGTTGAACGAGCTGATGACAGTTGCTGTTCCACAGAGTTGATAGTCGCAGATGTTCTTGTACCTGATATTGAAAGAGCAGATTGTGGTGGTTCTACTGAGGTACGAACTGATGAAGGCTGCTGTTCCACAGAGTTCATAGGTACAGATGTTCTTGCGCCTATTGTTAAACGAGAAGATGGTGATTGTTCTACTGCAGTACGATCTGACTAAAAATAACAAAACAACTTCAAAATCAGTACTGAAAAAGGAAACAAAAGTGATGGAAACTAATCCTATAAGATACAGAGTGAAATAAACATGTAAACAAATAAACAATCATGGTAAATTTTCACTTATTACCAAGAACAAAAAAACTATTCAAATATCAATGCTGCCAATTATAAATTTTTTCAACTTTTGTGATACCACACCCATGCTCTAACATTTCTTCGTAACAACCAAAATCTATACTAACATGGAAAAAATTTAGAGTAATCTAAGTTTCGAACAAGGGTTCTGCAATAATGATTCTCCAACACCATATAGACAGAAGTCATAATTTAGCAAAAATGGCAGATACTGAATGGAGAAACAGATATCTTCAAATGATGGGCATATACAATTGTCAATATCCCCTTGACATCAGGACTTCTCATAAAAATACAAGAGCAGGTGCAATGCAGATAAAGTGATGAACGGATGTGATAAGAGGTTGTTTACGCAGACATGCGTGACAAGATTCTTACCATTGTCGAACAGTGTCTAGTTGGCCTTCCACCTGCAAGTCCTACTCCAGCAGACGGAATTCTAGGGCTGTAGTCGTACATAAGGTCATCCTCCTCCTCTTCATCATCATTAGCTGATTGATGAGCCATAACCTGAGCTAGCCTCTGAGCTGCAGCTTTTGAATTCTGCGGTCTCTTCATATTTGCAAATCCAGTTGAAGCTGTGCGTGAATGGCGATGCATTGGGTATGTCGTTGATGATGGAGAACCACTATTTGTATTGGACAAACTCTTCTGCCTCACATGCACTGGTCTCACCCTATCCATTACTGTAAACATCATATTATGGAATACGATTAATAATATTTAAGTAGAGTTCGTCTAGTCAAAAGTCAATTTTTTTATCTTACAAGTGTGATTAAAATCACAGATCGTACCATTGAACTCATTTCAACTATGGAGAATTTGATAAAGAACCTTAATTAACGAGATAGGCTCACCATCACAAAGACTTAGTATTCCTATTTTCTGAAGCTAAATCATAAATATATCAACCAATTGAGCACGTTTTTCACAAAAATGTGTCCAATTTTATCGTCAACTTGTTCACCAAGTCGTAGCACAAACAAATTTATCAGATAAGCTCGTGCTAACTGCCAAGTATTATCCTGATAGCTCGAGGAAGGATAGCATATTGATGTGATGTGAGAATTAATTCCAAAGTATGTCCTTTATATCAGAATTTCAAGTTCTTAACTACTCAAACCATTGCAACTGCATCATTATATGTGGAGTCAAAACCAAACCAACTCGATTAATCAAATAAATTTCAATATCATGCAATAGTAATTAGTAGATAGATATACCAATTATACACAGCAAATTCCCAAAGCAGAAGATCTTTAACGACAGACTCGTAATTCCAATTAAACCCAGAAATTGAACCAATTTCCATCATGCAGTCATGCACAACACGAACGGATTCAATAAATCAAGCCATAAAATTGTACGTTGCGGGTAATTCAAATTACAAAACCTAGCGAAAAAGAAAAAATTTTAATTCCCAAGAAATCTACGTATTTATGCAATTGAATACGTACCTGATACACATCTTTCAGCGGCAAATTCTCTCTCTCCGCCATATTAGACTCTCCGTTAGTTACAGACTTACAGTTTCAATCTTCATTCTTGTAATGGGATTGGCTATGGAGTGGGATTCGGGATTTTCTAGTCTAGAAAGAGAAACGTATGCTGCCATTTTCTCTCCATGCAAAACGAAGCAATTTCCCAAAAAAAAAAAAAAAAAAAAAATTCCCTTCCGTATATTGCTATTTAACAGGTCAAAATGTTACTCTCATAACAAAGCATGCAATTATAATTATGAAAAATAATATTAAAAAAAATGATAAAATTATGTGATTTTATTCTATTAAACTAACATGAAAATGATTTAAATGGGAAGTTTAAAAAAATTTATTACGTGTTTTTCTTTATATTAGATAGGTTCTATTTTGTTCGAACAACATATTAAACATGTCATTCTAATCTCAAATTATTTTACGTGGTCCATTGTGACTATTACATGGTAACAAACGATATGATGTGCCAAACGGAAATTTAGGTTGCTCTTCGAGTACTGATTAGACCAAGTAAGAATAAATATTATTGGGTAGATAATGTCACGGGAGAATAATTTGGATTTTTTTTTTTTTTTTTTCATTCAAATGAGTGTCATTTATAAGTTTTTTTTTCTTATATGGCCTAAACCCACTTTTAATTTATACATTATGTCATACGATTGGTAATGCAAATGATTTTTTTTAAACGAAAAATAAAATTACTTGCTTTATTCCTCTATATTATCATCTACTTAGTATTATTTTAGCATAGTTCCAAAGTATAACATCTTAATTTTTGTGCCGAATCGACATGTTACTCTACTCACATTAAAAGAGGTATCTATTTGGAAGAAAGGGAGGATTGTCAACCCCACCTTTATATTTGTAGCATCCATCGATAATATCGAAATATTAAACATCACCACCTTGAAATATCGCAATACAAAAATGATTGTCTGAGTAGTAGTAGGGATAGAGTAGCAATCATAATGATGCAAATTGTATTATGTAATAAGTTTTATCAAGTGTGGCCAGGGGGCGCACCCGGGGTCACGTGATTCTCAACTTTTGAGAATTTTTTTTATATAAAGTCATGTTTTGTATCGATTGAAATCTAAATTTTAATTTAAATCAAAATTAATAATTAATTGTAATAATATATTTCATGGAATCCATAATTTTTTAACTTTTATCAAAATTTACTAAAAATTTGATTTTAATCTCCACCAAATAAGAGCAATTCACAATAAATTTGAATTTTCATATTTTCTCTTACTCTATTTTACTCTTTTCCCCACACATTTTAACAAAATCTTAACATTTCTAATTTTTTAAAATTTGTATATAACTTATCTACAAATTATCACATTTACTCACTGGCGGACCCAAAGGGGTCCTGGGGGCACGTGCCCCCCACCCCCACACACTTTTGGTTTTTGTTTTTTTTTAAATCACGTTTGGTATCGATTGAAATCTAAATCTAAATCAAAGTTAATAATTAATTTTAATAACATATTTCATATTCATAACTATTTAACTTTTATCAAAATTTACTAAAAATTTGATTTTAATCTCCACCAAATAGGGGCAAAATCACAATAAATTTAAATTTCGATAAATGCTAATTTTAAAAATTCTGCGACGATCGTACGCTAATCGAATTTACAAATTGCTTATATCATCTCGAAACTTATTTCAAGAACTACATTATGTGCATATCGAATAGTCCAAACAGATATCGAAAATCGTTAAAAATACGTTAAACGTGAATTTTAAAGAAAGACGTCTAACTCACATTTATTTTTTTAAAAATTCAATTATTTCATTAACATTTAGGGGGTGTTGGTAGAGATTAAAATCGGATTAAAATTGAAAAATTGGTCATTATTGTTAACTTTTATTAGACGAGTGGTACCCAATAACAACTATATTTTCAATTTTAATTGGATTTTAATCACTACCGAACACGCTCTTATTATTTTTGCGATACAAATTTTTCAATGTAATTTTCATCATTTTATTAAAAAATCTTATATGGAATATGACATCAAAAAATTTCGAAATTTTACATCCGAAAAAGTCATATCCCATGTAGATTTTCGGATGCAAAAATGCACGCGATATGTTTTTTTTTTTTTAACGTAAATTTTCAATTGTAAAATTTCTTCCAACTTCTTTGTAAATTCGATTGTACCCCCTAACTTTAAAGTCTACGTCCACCCCTGCATTTACTACCTATCTTTACTTTTCAATCAAATTTTGAAGTAATTAGAACATAAATTTGCATTTTCTCCTATTAAACTGTGTATATAGAATTTGTCTGAACTCATTATATCCAATTTGACTTATATTTAATGATTTGTCTTTATTTGATTTGACTATTAGTATTGAATATTAGTTATATTTTTTTCCTTTCGATTATTTAAATTGATTGTTTGTATCAAATAAATTACAAGATTTTTAAATGTAAATATGTATTTTCTTGTGATGAACAAATTATTAATAAAATAATTTTTCGAAATCAAATGGATAAAAATGATTAGTAAGATATTAATCAAAAAATATTTTTTTTAAATATAAATATGTATTGTCTCAAGTCAAATATGAATCATTCAAAAATCAAGAACAAAGTATTCGATTTGTACAGTGTTTGATTGTACCCCTAACATAAAATGTCTATATCCGCCCCTAAGTGTGGTAGTGGCTCTTCTAGTCCATCTACCATAATATTTTAGCATAGTCATAAAATGTTTTAGTGTGTTTTGTAGTGATATATCGACGTACATACTAATGTACATGACTCACATGTACCTACTCGATAGCTTTGTGTCCTACATGAGAACCTTGTGTATCGGTATTCAATTTAAGTGCTTGTAAAATAAAAGTTGAGTTCGAATCATAGATTCATAGGGGATACGAAGAAATCCGTGAGGGTAAGATAGAGCAGTAACTCTTCCAAATAGAAATTACGGAGGAATACAAATGGGGCAAAATCTTGAGAAGGGGGATCCCAGTCGTTACAATAAAACGAAGTCACACATTTTGTTACCCACTTTTGACGCTAATTGATCAAGCCACGTTAGTAAAAACCTCACTTTTGTCACACTGTGTAACCATTCACCCAAAATTGCACAGAACCTAATGTCTCGCGTAATGAAGATAGCATTGATGATTAATCATAGTAAAAAGTACCTAAGATAGGCACATCTTAGTAAATCTTTAACAGGTCAAAGAGTTGAGTTCAGTTGCAAGAAAAAGTTACTGTTCCCAAGAAAAAGAAAATGAGTGAAAGAGTTGAGGTTTTAACATCCCTTCATCTTGAATTGATTATCTTCCAAGAGGATTCAATTCAACTTCCTTCGAAATTTGTTTGTCGTCGGTTTTACTACATACCTGGGTAAGGAACTCGGGGCCTCACGGGTGTCTTGGAAGGACTTACCCTACAATACAATCAGACTCGTTAAGATTAAACGGGAAACTAGACTTCACAAAAAATTATCTACAACTCAATGACTCGTACCTGATGCGTTCAGATCCCAAAACTTCTCCACAACAGTCGAGAGCCAGAAGTGCACTCTCAGCCTACACATTGTGACAAAATATAAGCTACCTTAAGTTCCTTCACATTTGATGCATGTGAAATACCTCTGTTTGAAAACCATTAAAAAGAGTTTTTTTTTTTTTTTTCTGGAAAAATCGGTTTTGAAATCGTGATTTTTCCAGAGAATATGTGATTGAAAATTAATTTGGAAAAAAAAAGAGTGTTGTAAAAATGATTATCAAACAGGGGTAAGTAAAATTATACTATTGGTATTTCAAATGAAAGCTCTTTTTCTTTTCATCATCGTGCCTAATATGTCTAACAATGAAACAAATTCTGAAGAATTTACGCGGGTACCATCATCTTGTGACATCTAAAAGAAAGAAGGCAGAGTAAAAAATTTCATGGTACTTCAAAAATGGTGACAATCTTCATTCAACAAGTCTATATATGTGTCCGTGTGTAAGTGTAGGGCTATGCATATCAAGTATTGGTCACTAAATTTGCACTCGAATTTCATGAACAAAACAAAGCATGGTTGCCACCATATTTCGGCATGACATCATAATAAAAATCTTCTGGGAAAGAGATGGCATATTGAGCATTTGTGGAAGAAAGATAAGCACAAGTACAATGTATTCAAATAAACGTACCACGGAAAATTCAACAAAAGCAATTCGCATCGAGTGCATGTGATCATCCCCCAAGAGCCTCAGGCGGGAAACCTACAGTTAAGAAATATCCAGACATTCAACACTTCAAAGCCAACCCTTCATGCTTGTTTAGTGGTTGTTATTATATGTGGTCCTACGAAATGTGTGGATAATGAGTGAGTAGTTAGTTGTGTGTCCTACAAAAAGTGGGGATAAGAATTATGTTTACCACAGCTTAAATTATAATTTAAGCTTTGACAAACATGCTCTTCATAAAACCATCCTCGTGTTTGAAACTTTAGGCATACCTCACCGCATCTTGTTTCGAAGAAGCTTTTGACTTCGGCTTGAGAAATCTACTCAACATAAAGCATATCACGTGAATAAGTTTAAAACATTATACACAAGCAGAAGAAGCGGATTATTTTCAGTCCATACATAACTAGCGAGTAGCACTCATGCATTGCACATCATAAATTTGAAATAATTAACATTCATGAAGATATAACCAAAAAAACCACACTGAAGCAAGATAGCGTAAGCATACCTTCTTATCAATGTTTGTACAGTAGACTGTCCTTGCACACATCTTACGTTCATCCTCTGACTATAGATAAAAAGTTGATATAGATAATGAAATCGGATTGAGGAAAAAAACTATAGTACTTTTCGACAATATTAGCAGCATTTGAGATATATTTGTACCCTGGGAAGGAATGTAGGATTCACGGGAAGAATGGCAGTCTTCGAAAGTAAGACCTTAACAGGAGAGAAACCCAACAGCGTCCCACAAAAGCTAAGAGCTTCTCTAGCAGAATCTATCAATATTAAATCCACAGGGAGAAAGTCAGAAAAGTTCAGCAATGCAAAAAAAAAAAAAAAAAACTGACTTACACTCATCAGCAAATTCTACAAAAGCAAAGTGAAGACGAGAGTGTGGATCGCCACAAACTCGGCAATCAACAACCTGCAAAGCAGAGACAGAGAGAAAAAATAGTCAGAGATATCATTATGATATGACACGATGGGTTTGTAGTCCCAATCAGTAACCCATTACAAAACTGGCGATTGAAAAAAAAAAAAAAAAAAAAGAGAGAGAGAATAGCTTATGGGGTTCAAACAGTAGCTTATGGGGTTCAAACAGATGGCATTATAGGTGCCACCAATGACCAACCTACTTATTTTCCACCTATCATTGTAACCATGTCTGAACGCTCCTATTTTCCTTTCGGGATGGCCACAAATAACCAAAAAGAGTTATTTACTTTCTGCGGTATCCTTACTGAAAGTACATAGTGAAACTGGCAATGATTCGTAACATTAATTTTGAGTAAAATGTAAAGATGCATAATATTCCCACTTCTTCAACTCTTCCTAAACTCCATACCAATTTAAATAGACATTGAAGTATGGTCCGCCAAACTTAGCAATATGACCAGAGTAATATTGAGAGCATATTCATCTCCAAACCGTGCCTTACACAAACAGTCTGTCCACGAGAGGATATACAGATTCAGCATCAGAGAGCAGTAATGACCACAACCCAGATCAAGAGGATAAATTACAGCTCAATCGAACAACACCTTCTGCCCACCTCTATCATATCTTTAGGGAGATTCGATATCTGTACTGTGCATAGACTAATCAAACAACAATCAGAATGAGGAACTTACTTGTCCATAGCTGCTGAATAAACCAGCCAGTTGTTCTTCAGTTATCTTAAACGAAGAGGCAAGTAAACTGTATGAATATGGATCATAAAAGATTGATAGAGTTAAACGAGCCAATTCTTCTTTACTTACATTGTGATCAATGTCAGAAACATAGACTGTTCGTCTAATATTATCTTCTCTTTGAGCTCTAAAAGTTCTACCTCCCATTCTCCTCCTGCCTAGATTGTTGTTATTTGTTCTCTGGGAAAACACAAACTTAAATCTTATGAGTTTTACGAACGATAAACTGAAGTCAATCAACCTAATGAACTGATGTGCAAAATCCATCTCTAACAAATGAAGTACTGCAATCCATTTTATTAAACAAAAGTCAAAAATCCATATTTGACGAAAAATTTTCAAACAACAGGAACACGTGTTAATTTCCAGCTTCAGTAAAATCTGTCTCAAATGATAGTAAAAACTTAAAGAATTTACACATAATATAATTAACTTAATGCAAGCAAATGGAATAGGAAAGTGATTGGTAAAGTGCTTTATGCATTCTTACCCTCAAGCATGGATTGACAACAGCAACTATGGCCAATAAACTGATACTTCAAATAATAAAAGCAAGACTTAGTTCCAGATTAAGTCCTACCCGTCTCGAGCGATACTTACAAAAAGGAGAATTTACAAGCAATTGCAACTACTATAACCAATAAACTGATCACTTAATTTTAGATCATTCATGCCCAAAATCCTCTTGACAAGTTTACTATTGAAAATCAGTACCAACAAAGTGAATTCGGATATAACATTTTTCTGTTAGATGAAACAGCTCTACTTTGTGCTTTGTTTAATATAATCACATTTCATTTATGTTATCAAAAAATGGCAATCCTTCCTAACAAAGTAACTATTGTAATGCAAACAAATTGTCCAAATTCCAAATTTTTGAACAAATAAGTGACTACATGAAACCTTGATCATAATGGACAGAATCCACCAAAAATTTTATCAAGCCGATTTTTCATAAATCCAAAATCAAGAAACATTTTCTTATTTGGCAAGTATCATGGAAACCAATGTAATATGAACGAACCTAAAGAATTGACATCTGAATCGAATAAGCAAGCCAAGATAGAACATAAAGAGGATAAATAACGAAGCACCATACAATCTCAAACTGTTATGAATCAATTTATCAATGAACATGGCAAAATCAACCAAATGGAGAACTAGTTTATACCCTTCGGTTATTCACAAAACCGTCATTCCCCGAAATCTTGGTGGCAACAAAATTGTTGTCTCCCGTTTGGCTGCTATTATAGGAGGAAGGAAAAAACTCCTTGGCCAGAGGATTCAACTTGAGTTGCTTCAACATATCAATAATTTCCTTCATTTTCATTTCCGATTTCGAATCAGAGTCCTTAACAATATAATCTACATCCTCTTCCCCTAAATTTTGAATCTTAAAATTAGCATTCTTTTCATTGACATTTTCACAAGCCGTATCAGTGTTTTCTGGGGATGAAGGCACCATTTCCACTGCTACTGTCTCACCAGACACCTCTGCACCAGCAGCCATGGAAAATCACTAAAACCTACAAGCAAAAATTCCAAATTTAAAAAGAAAAAAAAATTAAAAAAAAATAAGACTCAAAACTCTATCAAGAATAAGACACGAGAATTGTGCCTCAAATATATAAAAGCTAAAGTAGAAACACAGTTTTTGCACCTCTATATAAATATATAGATCAATCAGTAATGGGTTTTTTTTTTTCTCAAATTTCAGATTTTGGTGATTAATCTAAACAGATACTCCATATTTGTGGGTGTACTGAAGTCTGTAACCATAACCACATTTGATGATGAGAAAGAAATAAAAAGACTGAAAAAAAAATCAGGGGTTTTCATAACAATTCTTGATTACAAGTGTAAATGGCTTCTTGGTGGCGGTTTTGAAGTCCTATCATTTGGCATTTCCTTTTCTTTTCTTTTTTTTTTTCCTTATACAGTTTGTTTTTGTTCATTTGTATGTATATGTATATGTATATAATATATACATACAAAACAATGTGTATGTATATATAGAGTGTATCGAAGTGAGGGAAGAGGATCAAACGTAAGATGATTCAATCATGGCTTTTGTTATGTTTGTTACTTCGATAAGATAAATGGATTGGCATCATCTTCATTTAATAAGCAGTTGAGGTATACGAGGAAAAGCAAGAAATTAATGAAATATACAGTCAAATTATTTTCGACAAAAAATAATTTCATTTTTAGTGTATTATATTGAAAAATATTTTTATTAATTTCGAGCACCGTTTATTTTTATTTTTCTCAAATTTATTTTAAATGTTTTATGGACTCGCAACTACTGTCAAGTTTTCAAACACAATCCTTCATATATCTATATATATATATATATATATATATATAGAATTTGCATTGTATATCAGTATATGTTTGGAAAAAGGGTTTTCACTAGAATTTGGGACTTAGGTCAATTAATGCACTTGTTTGGCTTGTTCTGGTATAAGATTAATTGATTATTACATAAAGTGGTTATAATATGTACTATTTTCTGAATATAGACAAGGTCAAATTAAAAATTAATGAAATAAAATTGGTGGGAAGTAAAAGTTGGTGAATATGTCCCATTTGTTTTTTTTTTTTTTTTCCTTTAATATTTTCTAACAATAACTCGACTTATCGAATAAACCTTCACGTATTATTTGATTTTTTTCTCTTCTCGTAATTATATGTTTGTGAATTAAATATCTCGTAGACTATTGGATTTTAAAATCTACCGAACTTAACCAAATGTCTCAATGAGTAAAATACCGTTGAACTTACGAAAATACTATCTCATTTGTTACTCCACTTCTCACCTTCAAAAGTTTACGTTCCATAGATAAACTGATAGATGAGAAAAACATTTTGAAAAAACTGCGAATGGGATGAAGTTTTAGAGGGTGTGGTGTGGATTTGATTGTGATAGAAATTTTTGAAATGTATGATTCAAAAGATGTGGTTAATATTTATTATTTGACTTTGATTTAAATTAAAATTAAATTTTAATCCGGCCCAAACAAGCTCTTAGTAAATTCACTTACAACTAGAAGCACTTCCGAATCAACGGCAACTAGGAAATGTTCGAAAAGGTTTAGTAGGATTTTAAAGTTCAACAACAAATGAAAATATTTTTTTAAAAATTAAGTAGCAAATAGGATATTTAACCACACGTACCGCTTACGTCACAATTTCAAGATCTTATACCCCCAAAAATTTAGAAAGAAGTAAATCATATTAGCAGTGATCCAAACAAATTCCTCGATCATAATCTAGACTTTTGTTGAGAAAATGATTAGGAAACACTAACTCAATTTCAATTCATGCACAAAATCCAAAACTGAAACAAACTTCCACTCAACTCAGAGCATTCTTATAACCTAAGAAAACAAGTCATCTTTACAAGTTTTTATAGAGTTTCCAACGAAATCAGCATCATTTCTGGTGATCATCGATCTGAAATCACAGAAACACACGAAAAAAAAGTCGACATACTCAATAATTTGAACCACTGCGCCCCTTGGGACGTACACTGCAATGCCACCATGTCATATAGTGAACTCCATGATGAAGAATAAGCTGTCACCCGGTTGCTGCATTCTTACACAGTTATTCACTTTCAAGTATAGGTACTCATTACTCGCCTTTCTGCTTATTGTGATTCGACCAGAAATCCATGCTCTATGAGCTCTGATAAAACACTTCTCATTTTATCAACTGATATAGGTTTCAGAACGACTCCATCCATTCCAACCCTTGAGCAATTCTCTTTTACCATCCTATCAGTATTCCCCGTTAGCGCTACAATAAAAGGCCTATCGAGTCGTTTTGGAAATTTCTCGTGCAAACGTACTGCAACTTTGTAGGTGTCTGAACCTGGCATGCTAGTATCAAGAAAAACCACCTTGTGTTCAGGCGTAACAACTCTCACACACTCGTCTGCTGAACCAACAGCCAATACGTCACATCCTAGGTGCATAAGGAGGCCCCTGGTTGCCATCAGGCCAACGCTGCATCACAAACAAAGAAAATGATAATGAAAAGATACAAACTTACATGTACACAGTAAAATATAGCACTCACTTTAGGGGAAAAAGAATAAATTAGACTAGTTATGAGACTAATTTCAATGAATTTTGAACTGAAAAACTTCATTGCATGCGTAAAATATAGAGAAACTTTTGAGTGTTTTATCAGACATCATGTTTTTAAATCTAACCGAACTTTTCGCACCAAATTTTGATCGTATGATACCCTAAGATGCTCCTTTCTTTTTAAGTGCTGTAACTTAGGCAACCTCCCCTGAACGTGAATAATGTGTGAATCTGGCGAAAGCAAACAAAAGGCTCCCATCCTCAGCAATATACCAACATTTCCTTGTACCTTTTTCCGTTTGTTCCTCTCCTTTTTCGAGTAAAGAAGATTAAGGGAGATAAAAAGGGTGCTCTGATGCAACATTCCATATCAAGGACAACAAAATGATGTGAAACCCATTATTTTGTATAAATAAAAAAGCAAGGAGGAAAGACAGGGAGCATAGATTCAAGTGAAAAATAAAGACTTGCAGGATGAGCTTTTGCCTATTCTAATTCTTGCTAGAGAGGCAATATTTAAGGCAAGGATCATTGACCACTTCTCTGTTGTTCTCCTGATATAGGGTGCCAAACGTTGAGGGCATAGAGAAGGCGTATATTTCCAAAAGATCCTTGACTTCTATAATTCTTGATACTACTGTATTATACAGTCCAGAATTTATCAAGCGGCAATAGACAGACTTTTCTTCTATTTGCCTGAATTGTGTCCCCCCAGTACACACAAAAAATGCCTTTTTAGTCTACAAGATACTTCCAGGCTCCAGCCCATCTCATCTTTTACTTTGGTTCTATTGTAGAAATTTGTGCATGTTCAGTCATCACACCATCCAAATAGAAATTTGTATCAAAACTAGCAAGGATAAAATCTAAGCCTCCATTTGGATAAATTATAAATGATCTTTAAATGGAGTGTGGTTAAAAAGTGGTGGGTCCATTGCAAAGTGCGATTAAAAAGGAATTTTGACCGTTTAGAAATCATTATAAATTATCCAAACAGAGGCTAAAATGCAAGGGGTAAAAGGAGCACACCTATTATCATCCATCACAACAACTTTGAGCCCTGAAAAGTTTGTCAGCATATGATTTCCTGGAACTTTGGGCACAAATGGGAGTCTGGACTCATTCGAGTGTCCAGGAAATCCAAGTTTCACCATAAAGATAGCAGTAGATCCCTTGCCTAGACCTTCACTTTCAATCCAAATTTGTCCTTCCATGAGATTTACAAACCTGGTCTCACACCAGCGGTGGTGGTTAACACCAAAAAAGTTAAAAACTACCAAAAATGCAGAAACTCCAATTTTAAGGTTGAATGGCTCAGAAGAAAGACAATATTGCAGGAGAAGAAGCCGTGAAGACATTACCGCTTACAAATTGCGAGACCAAGCCCACTACCGCTAGAGTTTTTGGTAGCCAGAGGTTGACTTTGAGCAAATTTTGTGAATAGCTTAGGAATATCTTGGGGGTTAATTCCTAATCCTGTATCTTTTACCTACGTATCAGCAGAGTGTAATCATAATCAACCCAAAAAAATAAGCATAATCATTTATTAGCAAAGTACATTAATTAGGCAGGAAGATACAAAAACCTGTATGCGCAAATAGAAATGGTTATCGCTTGGTACGGGGAAAAAATCGGGGGCTCGAGGATCTCTAAGATACTCCGATTTTGCAACAAAAGCAGATATGGAGATGCTGCCCTCTTTTGAGAACTTCACAGCATTCCCTACTACATTTAAAAGAACTTGCATTAGCCGCTTCTCATCACCAATGGCATACTCTGGCAAATCTGAAGACAAGCTCAACGTAATGGACAACTTCTTCACACATGCTATAGGCTTTATCAAGTTAAGGGCCTGCAAAAAGAAGCAGACATCGCAGTTAGACAAATACATCAAGCAGGATAACCAAAGTACACTATAATTTGTTTCATTTTCAAAGACTGATCTAAAACAAAACGTTACCAACAAATATCGTACAATCCTACCTCCGTAAGGAGTGCATGAAGGTTAAAAGGTCCCATATCAAGTTGAAGGCTACCATCTTCAAGCTTTGAAAGATCTAATACATCATTGATAAGTGCAGCCAAAAGGTTACTGCTCTTGAGGATTGTTTCAACCATCAGACGTTGCTCAGGTGTCAACTCAGTTTCTTGTAATAAAGATGAAAGTGCAATGATGGCATGCATGGGAGTCCTCATTTCATGATTCATAACAGCTAAGAAATCATTACGAGCACGAACAGCCGTCTCTGCTTCTCTTCTTGCGAGATCAAGAGCAACATTCTGCTGCATAAGAAGATCCCTTGCCCTCATAGACTCTTCCAGAATTGCAGCATGTGAAAGAGCAACAGCCACCTGATTCAACAACAAATATATCAAATAAAAACACTGTACATTGATGAACTTCAAATCCAATTTCATGTGGATTGAAAGCAGAATGCAGTACAAATAAGAAGATACGCCCTTGCCTCAGAATTCTCAAACCATTAATGTTTTAATACAATAGACACATACAACCTCATGTCTTAGGTTCTCCTCCCAGTCGCAATTTTTATTATTTTCCTGCTTATGTGTCAAGGAGAAATAGATAGAATGAATCCAATAAGTAAAACCTTTGTCAAAATACTAGAACTTTGCCAAACAATCATCACTTTTGTTTTAATGGAGCATATCAGCTTTGGAAAGGAAAGCTAAGATTACTACGCTTGCATAAATATATGACCCATCGCCAAAAGTAAAGCAAAGGAAAGGAGAATGCTCTACTCCTGCTGTATCTCATTTTATTTAGATTAGCAATTATAGTCTTAAGCAGTCTTGTATAGATTGACAAAATATTTTGGTGTTGCAACATATGGATTGGGCGATGCCAAGGCATATGGAAGACATGTTAAAGGCATGGAGGAGAAAGTTTCGAGATAAGGAAAGCAAACTTGTCTGGGACCTTATTCCGAGATACATCGTGTGGTGTTTGTAGAGAGAAAGAAACGGACGCTGTTTTGAAGATCAAACACGAAGAACAGAGCAGTTTAGGGAGTTGTTTTATTTGACATCGTATACTTGGTTTAATGCTGCGGCTAGTAGGCATATAGATGGGCTGCCTAATTTCATGATATTCCTTTCTAATTTGTACTAATAATACACTTCCTGTGTATAGCTTTGATTTATATAATATTTGATTACCTTTTAAAAAAAAGTGTGGTAAAAAAGTGATGAAAAGTTTTAGATTTGTATGTAATATTATTTTATTTGGAGAATGTGTAGTTGAAATGAAGAAAAAGAAAAAAATGAGAAATAGAATGGGTGCCAAACGGGGACTTTAGTAAAAAATGCTAGAAACCCACATTGAAGAATAAACAATAAATTTTCCAATCAAATCACGTGTAACAAGAAAAGAGACGTTTTGGAATCAAACCTGATCTGCCACCACTTCAACAAGCTCCAACTCATGAACATGCCATTGCCTAGCACTATCTGAAGGAAGCATCAAAACCATCAAAGCATAGCGTTTTGTTGAAAGTTCAGGCCAAGCATTAATCTGGAAATTGGAAAGATGCAGGAGTGGGACACGCACAGCAACCACTTCTCCAGGCATGTACTTTCCAGAAGGTCGAAGTCTGGCCACAGGAGAACTTGGTGAGATTTTAACTGCACGATTTGTACTGAACACTTGGTTGATCATTGGAAGGTTTATAGGTACAGTAAATCCAACTGGGTTTTGGTGATGTAGAGTGTAAGAAAGTTGAAGCTCTAGTCCTGTACGCGTTGGCATCCATAACGCACACTCTTCCAAGGACAGTGTTCTTCCCAGCTCAACGAGTGTGGTTTTCAGTATGGTATGTCTGTCAAGAGTGCTTCTGATTTCATGAGTTAGCATTCTAACATGTCTACCAGTTTCTTCCTGTGTACGGATCAATCCCATTTCTCGATCTAGTGCAGCAGCCTTATTTTTTAAAAATAGCTCCCTCGTTTTGACACTTAATAAATCGGGGATGATATGTACTAGCATAAGGGCAGTAGCACACGACACGACAGCAGTCATAATTTTTGCAGTGGTCATGACAACTGCCACCGTTCTTGAGTGCATGGTGAACGTCCATAAATTGATCAGGTGTGTTGCTCCACAAAGAACAATAAATGCCCCAAACTGCACCAAAACCCATCTATATGGAAATACTGCAGATTTTTTGACGAAGTAGATCAACTCCAATGGGATAGAAAAATAAGCCAACGCAATGAAGAAATCTGAGATATACTGATACTTCATCAACAATTCATCAGCTGGCCATTGTGGCTCAATACAATTGCAGGCCTCCATTCTAAACGAATGCCCTCAGCGCTAACTCTTCCTTTGCCTACATTCCTGTAGCAACAAATACAGAATACCTTTGTCAATGCTCATCATATAAGCATTGATACAAGAAAATACTGATAAGCTAGTTTTATAACAACTCCAAATGGATGAGCATACAAAGTCAGAAAATTTTAAGCAAAAACCCTAATTCTTCCTTCAGGTACACACTCGTAGAAATCAATATAGAGCAATTTATCAATGCTTGCTTTGTCTACATACTTGTAGAATGAATATAAAGTAAATTTATCAATGCTTGCCATAAAAGGATTAATACTGGAAAACAACTGATAAAGTGAGAATAAGTTTTAAAATAAACTTGTCAACAACTATCCCAGTGGACCGACTACACGAAATAGCCTAGCAATATACAAAGTCGGAAAACTTTAACAAAAAATCCACGCTAAAACCCTAATTCTTCCGTTTTCTACATACCCTGGATTGCTGATCTGGACCGCAAGCCCAAGCTTATTGCCAAATGTCTATAATTTTAATATTCTATTGTTTCCACTGCAAAAGCAACGAATGATTGATCAACAACAATTGGTAACAAATAAACTTGCACATAGGTGTAAATAATGGATAAAATTGTTTAGATTGTGATAAATTTCTATACTTTGCTTAAGATAAATACTTTCTAGCAGTGGTTGACGCAGACATTTTGAGTTAGAGGAGCAAAATTAAATATCCAAAAAATTTGTGAATAAGTTGCAAGCGCTAAATTGTCAACTCAAGCACCAGTGCCTGCTCAACGTTGCAACTCTGAAACATGCATAACTTTGTCTTGAAAACATCAAATTGAGACCCGTAAATGTGTTGTTTTCCAAACTCGATAATATTTACAATAGTATATCATGTCTTGTGAAGAACTATGTATCAAACTTAGTGCTCTAATTTCCCCAATATGCTACACATATTTGGCTATTCTCTTTGCTTCTTTCTTTTTTCCACTTCATTCCAATACCATCTAAGCAAGTTTTTTCCCGTTTTCTTTTCATCAATTTCGCCAACATCATCAAAGCTTGGGGTTCGTCCTAAAGAAATAGGAAAAAGTACCAAAATTCAACATAAAGCTACTCTAAAACACAAACAAAGCCTCATAGCAAAGCCGAGATAAGTGTATAATTTACACTCATCAAACACTCCCATACTTGAACTTTTACTAGTAATCAAGCAAATTTAAACTAAACTATGAAGTAAACAAAGAACATACAAAAAATACGATGCAACCGGTTGGACTTCTTACTATTAATGTCTCAAGATGGTAACCAAGCATTGGTGTGACATCTAATTCATTGCCCATCCATTATCTTCAGAAGCAAAAATCTCAATTATAAACCAAGAAGCACTGAAACGGAAATTCTACTTCTTATTTCCAAAGCTCAATCAAGGAAAGCAGTGTACACATTTCTAGACAAAGAATGAGATTGAAAAGCTAACAATGGACATGAAGTGAGTAGTTGGATATTTGACACTGATTCTCAGTAAACCTTCAATCAATTAATATTATTGATTATCGAGTCAATCGTCATTCAATGGGAGATAGAACCAATTTGATCAAACACATGTTACCGATACACCTATTATAGACTCTGTCAAAGCACCTAAAAGGGATAACCTGACACTCAAAAATTGGACAATGTCGGTTGCTTCAAGCAAAGTTCAAATTTCACAGCATAGAACAGCAACTTTATGGCATGTGAAAACCCAAGAATTCATGAGATCGAGTAATGTCATATTAGTCAGTTAACCCATATTTAATAAGACATTTGAACGAATTAATTTGGTGGGTCAGGCTGCTGGGGTGGTGGAGGAAGACAGGAAATTTTTCAATTTGGGGGAAAATGGCAAGGCAGGGTTTATTTCATGTGATTTTTTAATAATTAAAAAAAAAAGGTCAAAAATTTGGTGGGTCATGCCCCCACCGCCGTTCCGCCCCTGCTTTCTAGCAACTCATCCCCATAGATAATCACACCATGATCATAGAAATTTCAGTTCAACCACTGAAGCAAATAAAGAAACATAGAAGTATTAAATACTTGAAGAGATCCGATAATTTCGAGAAAAAAAAAATCTATAAATTAACATTATTTCAATTTAAGCTTGAGCGTAATCAAACCTTACAAAACATTTTACAGAAATACAGAACCCCATAAATCAATCAATACCAGTCCAATTAAGTGCACCAAACAATTCAAGCAAGAAACAGAAATCCCAATAAAATTTATTCCAATAGCAATTGATGAAACATAAATACCAGGGAAAATAAAAAACCATCAAATTCAAGAAATCAAAAGGAGAGAAAAAAATGCACCTACTGATGAAAGTAAAAACAAAACAAAAAGAGTTAGAACATACCCCAAATACTTTCCTTAATCTGGGAGCTGTGAATTTAGAATATATTAGCTTTATAACTGTTTATTTAATGATGCAGCTTTACACAAAAGTCTTGGTTAGTGTTGTCTTGTTGGAAACAGTTTAGAGAGAGAGAAGGGAGACGAGAAGTGTCTGGGTTCTCTGTATTCTTAGAGCTGGTGGGAGGGTGACGGGGGTCATTGTCCATTACTGTGTCAAAGTCAAATCCAGACGTCCAATTCTTATGAACGTATTGATCGACGGCTCATAATTTTAGATGAAATGTAGGTCTCGGAATGCGCTGTGACTATAGTAAAAGGAGGTGGGATGTTCTGGAGCTTGAGATAAATTAGAATTGAGATCCTCAAGGTTTTACATAATGTGTTTATAGGTCCTCAGAATTGAAGTGGGATTTTAAGTTCCTAACTTGTTTAAATTGATAAATTTAGGTTCTCAATGTAGAAGTTAAAATTGCACGATACTTCCATATGACTCACAACTAGTTGAAGAAATTGTGAAATCACTTAAAATTTATCTTCAATACAAAGTCGCATGCGGTTTTAATATTTAAATGAATGATTTTTTGTTATTTGAAGACTTGAATTCATATAGAGCTTGTTTGGTACAGCTTAAAATTTAATTAAAATTAAAAATATAGCCGTTATTGAATCTCACTCGTCTAATAAAAGTCAACAATAACGACTAGTTTTTCAATTTTAATCCGATTTTAATTTCTATTCAAATAAATTGAGATCTAAATTAGCAAAGTATTTATCAATTTAATCTAAAACTTGATTAATATGTCCCAATTCGGGTTGTGACGGCACTCCCTCCAATAGGAGAGGCGCTGGGTGTCCATAGGTGTCCATTATGGACACCCTTATGTACATGCTAATGTACAAGTAGCATTTTCCTTCCATAAAATATGATACTGAATTAATTGTTGAATTTAACTTAAATTTTGAATTCTTTTAGATGAACGGAATAGGGACAAAGGTTTATTTTACTCCATAAACACCTAAAAATATGATAATCCCCATGGAGAATTGTGAATTAAAAGCCCATGATAAAAAATAAATAAATAAATAAATAAAGTGGGCCTCCAAATTCTCTTTTTTTCATAAAAACCTAGCCCATAATAATCCATTCAAATGGAGGATGAAGTCAAAAGCCCATATTTAAAATTTGGGCCTCCGAATTTTCTAGTTAAGACAGAAAGGGAAAATTAGGCTGAACATTTGTATTTCACCCCCATGAGATTTGGACCAAAGTCAATAACTTGATAAGATTTCATTCTTATCACTTTAGCTAAGTTTTGCTAACAATTTTTTTAGGACTCAATGTTATTAGATCAAATGGCCATTATTGTGTGTAAAGTGTGTGGCTAACATGGGTGCCATTCCTATGTTAAAATATGTCCGATCACTCAAGATTGAGTTGTTCGACACGCTTTTAGCACTGTCACGCCTATGGGTATGTTAATTGGGACAAGCCGCTCATCGACGACAACTCGCACCAGGCTTGCGACCAACTCACATTTTAGTTATAAAATAATATTTTCGATTAAAAAAAGAGACAAGACGCAAGTGGCTCACAAAGCTCGTGGGCCGAGTCGAGCTAAGACCAGAGATAAGCAAACTGAACAGCTAGACTCGTCCCATTAAGCACCCGCAGCCAAACTTGATGCCATGGCTTGTCCTATCCCTACAGCCCAGTCTCGTTGGGCTCAAATATAGGGACCAAACATTTTTTTTGAATTGCAAAATGATAAATAAAAAGTTGTATTCTTGTTGTAGTAACTTTTGTTGCTACCTCAAAACCAAACAACAATTGGTGGAAGCAATGCCTTCTCAGGGATATGTATTCTTGTTGCAGTAACTTTTGTTGCATGTTGTCTGTAAGAATACTGCACTAATGTCTTCACGTCAGATAAACCTTTCATACTTTAGTTTGTTGGTTAAGCTCATGTTTGGTATACATTAAAATTTTCATTTTCATTATTCTACTCATTTTCAACTACATATTTTTTAATAAAATAATATTTTCCATCACGTCAATAACTTTTTATTCTTTTTCAACCACACATTCTCTATCAATTTACTATTTCAAAATACATTCTTTCAAAATAATGTGACTCAAACACATGCTAAATAAGGAAAAGCCATTCTCTATTGGATATATAATGTGGTTTTAAGCCAACTTTTGTGACATATATTAGTAGTTTTATGATAATTATGACATGGGATGATTAATGTTGTATTCTTAAACGAATAAAAGCACGTGAATATAAATTGAAATAAGGTCACATTGGGGGTTAACTCGACCGATTAGATGGTCAAATATATTGAAGAGATATAAAAATCTTCGTAGATATATGCAATTTGATCAGTCAAATTGTATACATTAACCAAATGAGTTTGAAAGCTCGGATCAATCGGTGTTTAAAAGATCAACTTAGAAGAGAGATCAAAAAATTTAAAAACAAGCATTACTTACTTGATTCCAACTTCCCTAATCAAATCAATACAACAGACTATATATATTACTTTTAGTCTTACTAAATTCTCATATAACGGAGGTAAGATTTTCATTTTCTACGTATCAGGTTGTAAATTTTTACTTTTAGATCACTTGTCGTGCATGTTAGGTTCGAACCAAATACTATATCGAGAATTGAACCATACTAGTTCATTTTTCCCGTGCATTAACATCAAAGTTTTCTTAGTGCCAATTCAAAACACAAAGGTTTTGCTTCTTCTTCTCAAAATTCCATGGGTGACTATAAGCGAATACTAGAATATCATAACCAGTAAACTTCCTTCAGAGTGTAGGTGTGAACTCTTTCTTCGAATATCTAGAAATATTTGCGTATAAATTTAATGACCTGCCAAAGAGTATAGGTCTAAAATCATATCAAACGTGCTTTTAAGGGTGTGTTTGGGATAAATTTTGCTTCTTATCGTAAAAGATTCAAAAAACTCTTCTAGTTCTGCATAACATTTCAAGAATATTATCCAAACAGACTCAAAAACAATTTTTGATTTGAAAAACACTTTCGACTTTTTCAAAAGCCGTGTCAAAAATGCCTTGAGTATCTACCGAGCACAAAAGCCAACTCTATTTTAGAGACCTTTTTAACCTACTTAAGCCCCGTTCGTTAGAGATTAAAATCCAATTAAAATTGAAAATATAGCCGTTATTAGGTCTCACTCGTCTAATGAAAGTCAATAATAACGATTAATTTTTTAATTTTAATCTGATTTTAATTCCTACTGAACGAATTCTTAGGTTTAAACTTGACGAAAACATGCTGAAAATCAATAAATCAAAGTCGAATCTCAATACATTTCGAATTCATTCTCGTTTTTTAGATCGGTCAAAAGTTAAAATACGTCGTACATAGTCATTAAACATAGTCCCACAAAATCATTTTCTTCTGCTTGTCATTACTTGGAAGCTTCGCCTAGTGCTGACACAAATTCCATAATCTTTTCTTAAACGAGATATGTCAAATTTAATGCGGTCGGTTCGTTATTATTAATTTATTTATAAAAGGACCGTTACCTTTCGAAACGCTGCTGTATTACGTGTCCTTTAAGTAACGGTTTAAACGTCAATTTTGAGGACGCATTATTCATGTGGGGATGTCGTTTAATTGGAAGATTCAAAAGTTTGTAATTCTTGACGTGGTAAATGATTAAGGGCAGATTAAAATTTGGGCAGTTTTTAGCCGTTGAACCGTTGGATCATGTGAGTCTATAAAAAAAACATAGTACAATAAGACAAATTAGGGTTTGTTCTTTGGACCATTCTTTAATGTCTCTGTCGAAAAATTGGATTTTATATAAAATAAAATAAAAATCAATTCTTTATAATTTGAACGATCATAAATCGTTAAGAGTATCTCACATTCAATATTTTCTTTCAAAAATGCTTTATCTATACATGATCATATGTCTACGCTGTCATAATAACGGGAAATATTATTTAGCTCATGTTTGATCCGGATTAAAATCTGATTTTAATTTAAGTCAAAGTCAAATAATCAATATTAATAACATCTTCCATAGATTTCACAACTTTTTAATCACACATTTCAAAAATTTTTTTATCACAATCTACTAAAAAATTAATTTTAATCCCCACAAAACACCATCTTAACTTGCCTCCTAATCTTTTTTGTTTTAGTAATATTAAATAGAGGTTAAATTAATCTTTTTTGTTTCATGACTTTATTGTTGTTTTCCACGGTGTTGGCTTTTAAAGTATCAACATGAAAATTTTCATTCACATCTCTTACCCTTAACTCTTTCTCAATTCGAAGATGTTTTTGAACTTGCTTCAATGAAAAGTCTTCGGAATTGTGAAGAAATTTCTTCATATATCCTCTTCAAATAGAAGGCAATTTAGCAATAATTGCTACTACTTGGAATGATTCCGAAAGTTCTATCTTTACCGCTTTCAATTTATTGACAATGACTTGCAATTCATGTACTTGAGGCAATAGGGGAATGTTGTCTAAAAATTTGAAATCAAAGTACTTAGAAATTAAAAACTTTTTAGTACATTCTTCTTCAGCCTTGTATTTATTCTCAAATGCATACCAAATTTCTTTTGCAGATGTTGTTCACTCTTGGAGGTAGTGCAATTTCTTGGAGATCAAAAAAATAAATTATGATTACACATTCGACAATGGAATCCAAGTTTGTAGCATTAGCTGAAACGGGAAAAGAAACGGAGTGGCTTAAAGATCTTCTTTATGAAATTCCATTAGATACGAAGAATGAGTATTCAATATCTATACTATGTGATAGTCAATCTACTCTAGCAAGGACTTATAGTGAAGTACCTACAATTGACAGACTAGACACATGAGTTTTAGACATGATTGTAAGGAAATTAATAAAAGAGGGAATAATTTCACTTACATATGTAAGATTAAGTGAGAACTTGGCCGATCCACTTACAAAACCACTTACCAAAGAGTTGGTAAGATTAACATCGAGTAGGATGGGGCTTAAACTCCTTAAATAAAATCTACCAATGATTGCAACACTACTTGTTATTACGCAATGAGTAATTTATAGGTTCAAAGGGTAACAACTTAGTATATATAAATTAAAGTTCTATCCTAAAGATATAAGTATTAGGGTTATGGTATTGAGGGTTGAATAAAACTTAAAGAAATTCAGTACATAGTAAAAGTGTCTTTAAACATAATCAAGACACTATAAGAATTTCTCCTATGTGAACTTAGAAGTGATGCCGTTTCAAGGAAAGTTGAAGTTACTTTCTAAAAAGTTCGTGAATACGGATGGGTGCAAGGTCATTAACACACCAAAGTAAAATTGTGTGGAACATATTGAGATAGAATGTTCACGTGTATAATATCGTCGGTAATGTCATAAGGGAACACTGGTTCAAAGCTAATGTTACCTGAAATCTCAATATTACTTTGCAATATTAGCACTAATGTAAGGTTTAAATCGAAATATACATTATCCTATGCGTGACATCGTTTATGATTTTAAGTTGAGTTATAATATTTGAATAAGTGGACGATTGTTATATAATTGTACTATTCAAATATTAGCAAATGAAAAATTAATCAAATGTGGTTGAAAGAAAAGAAAAAAAAAATTGTTTATGCGACCGCATAGGCATTTTGCCATGCAGTCGCATGGCTGTAGACAAGCACATCAAGTCCTTGTTTTGTTTCCTCTATGCGACCACATAGAGGTACTCTATGCGGTCGCATAGAGAAAAAATCAGGTCTATATTTGTTTCAAATTTGTTTGGCATCTTTTCAATCTCAATTTTCATCTTTTATGAAAAGTTGACATCCATATGAAAGTATATGAAGGAATTCTATAAATAGGAATAGAATTCATGGTTCATACATGTCTTTTTCTCATTCTCAACCCCAAAACTCTCTCAAAATCTACTTAGAATTTTTTCATATTACTCTTTTTGTTTTCTTTTTCCGGGTTTCAAAAGTGTTATTTGCAACCCGATTTTGACTTGAAATCCGCTAAAACTATGTGTGTTGGTCTTTTAACATTCTCATTACCGAGAGGACGCAAATAAAACTTTTAAAACAGCATTCTTTGCGATTCAAGTCTTCTACGTATATTTTTTTATGTTACTTTATATGTTATCCATAATCACTAGTTAGTGTACATTGAATAAGCTCAAGGCACTAAAAGGATAGTTGCATTAATCAAGACAAAATTTGGAGTCCATATATTCAAATTTAGAATTTTAAATAGAGATTTAAAATTGATGTTTAGAGAGAGTTGTAAACATAAGGTTGAACTCATGATTCACAATGTAGGATAAAACATCCAAGTTCAAAAACAAGTCGAGTACAATCGAGGTTGCGCACCTCAATGAATGTGGCATAACATAGAACATCGATGTATCACCAAAAATAACATAAATGACAATTAACCCTACCTAAATTGGTAAGTCCTCCATTCTTCGAATGAGACAATCTACAAATCTATAGCAAATGCCCATCTTTTCGTCTATATACTTCTACCTTGCATCCTCTATCGAAATTTGCTATTGTCTACAGTAACTGAATTAAACTATATCGTAGAATCAACCACTATTATCATATCTGACAATCAAGCTCAGACCATTATCTGTGCAGTATTTTTTAAGTCAGTACAAATATATTTTATTGACTCGATTATATACAAAAAGATTCGATAAGATGCTTCGTATAAAAACATATAATTGATATATGTATATCTCCACTAAGGTAAAAATGGTCAATATCAAGTTATTCCTACAAAATACACTAGAAACATGTTACGAGAAAACATCTTTTGACTTGTGTTTAACTTAAATTGGGACATCATGTCCCATAAAAAGCAAACTAGGAGTTACTAACAAGTGTCCTTTGTCTTTTTCTCCCTTGATTGAAATTGAATAATAGGATAAGCTTTAGCTCCAATCTTTTCATATCTTAATAATATAACTAAAATTCCCTTATTCCTTAATTGTAGCCTAACTTTCGAAAAGTCCCATTAATTTTGCAAATTAAAGAGTAAAAAAGGGTAACAAGAAAAAAAAAAAGTAACAAAACCTATTTATTGGTGCCCTCTTTGATGTGAGACTCTTGTTATCTTTTCTCAAACTAAAGTCACTTCAATATTATCAAGAAACGAAAAATAAAAAATGTAGTACGCGTTTTGAAGAAATAATACTTATATTTCAATTTGACTCGACTTGTTTTTTTCCTTCTTCTTTTTAACAAAAGACATTCAGTTGAGATAAAGATTTTTATGTTTACTTATCTCAAAGATAAATGTAGAATTTGACTAAGGGTGGCAAAAAAGCTCGACAGCTCGAGCTCTGCTCGGAAAAAGTCAGAGCCAGGCTCGGCTTGAGCTCAATTTTGGGGGGATTGGCTCGAGCCTGTGGCCCGGGCGGGCCACCCCCTTATATACAAAAAAACTTAAAATTTTTAATTTTTAAAAGCCTTTGCAGGCAGCTAGAAAGTTGCCTGCAAAGGCAGCGCCTTTCCTAGAAAGGCGCTGCAGCTAAAATTAGATGCCTTTGCAGGCAGCTAGAAAGCTGCCTACAAAGGCAACATTACATTAATTATAAAAAAAAATACAAAACAAACAATAATCTGAGCCGGTTCGGGTTGAGCCTTATTTTTTTTGCCGGAATTTGCTCGGGCCCAAAAAAACTCAAGCCGAACCCGAGCTTTTTTTTTTTTGACTTGAGTGTGACTCGACTCGTTGACATAGCTAAGTTTGACAGAGCCTCCCATCCAAACACATTGAAGTCTGACTCGATTCTAATTAGAGTAATTCTTTTTTTGATAATAAAAATGAACAAAGTTTGGTTTATTTGGTCGGGGATTTAATTATTTATTTTTCCTATGTGGGCAAAGTGTCAAATAATAGAATGCAGCACCTGTAATCCAATTGTGTTTGACCACAGTCAACTCCAACCCGACAAATGCGGTCAAATAAAGTAAGTGGGCTCCCAGGCAAATTAACCGACAAAACTGAAGACTTGTCCCAGGGCCCAATTTGGGCAGAAAGAAGTTTGGTTTAGCCTTCTCCTCCTCAAGTTATAATTATAATTAAGGTCCTTAATTTTTATTCTCTTTTATGCATATTTCCCAACTTTTTTTTATTCTATTTTAATATCAACTTTAATTTAGTTATCATATCATGTTCCTGATTATGGCAAAAAAAAAAAAAAAATCGTTACGATGGAGCGAAAAAGACTTAGTTGCTCCTCTTATTTTTAAATAAGATAAATAACAAATATATATACGTTTAGTAAAATATTTTTTCCACGTTAACATGATATTTGGACCAAAAATAGTGATAAAAGACAACATTTTATTATTGTAGGTTAAAGATAGAATGTGATGGAAAAAATTGAAGATATTAATGCAAAATGAGCAAAACTCGAGGACCTTTATTACTATTAAATATGATCCAATCAAAATAAAATAAAATTGTAGGGTATATATATTACCCCTTTCAAAACCTTGACATTTCATTTTTTTATTATTATTTATTTGACTTTTACTCTTACCTTCTCAGGGCATGTTTGGGCTGGATTAAAATTTTGATTTTAATCTAAATAAAAGTCAAACAATCAATATTAACCACATCTTCCATGAGTCCCACCTCTTTTTAACCATACATTTCAAAATTTTTTATCACAATTTACTAAAAATTCAATTTTGATCCCCACCAATACCCTCTTAAAATCTATAGGGGTGTTTTTAAAAGGAGGCATGAAGCGAGAGCAAATTGCCTCGCTTCGCACTTTTTCATTTTTTTTTTTTTGCTTAGCGTGCACTTTTTTTTTTACGTTCTTTTTACGATTTTTCCAACTTTTTCTTACATTTTTTTGCATTTAATTATTACAAAATTTAAAAATTGAAATTAATATTAAAATAAGAAGACTCCTTTTTACGCTTTTTAACGCCGAAACTTTGCCTCTACGCTTTACATTTTTTAGAACATTAGTCTATAGAAGACTTGAACCTAGCTAAATGATCAATAATTTTTGCTTTCACCACTTGATCTCTCAAAACATCGACTTCTTAAACCAAACTTGCTTTAAAGCACTTTTATTTTTCACCTAACTAGTCATTGATTGGATAGAAAATTGATTTTTATTTATTTATTTTTTCTCATTTTCACTTATACAAGCATATACTTGTTAATTATGGTGATACCATTATGATATATCGAACATATTGAAGAAATTTTCATTGTTTTGAAGCTTTGCAAATATATCTACTTTTTCACCGTTTTCTTTTCTTTCAACAGCATATTTGTTTACCATTTTATCTACATAGAAACCACGTGTTATGTTAGTATTTGTGTAGCAAATGGCTAGATGAATTATTTGTACATAGTGTTACGACCCGTCTAAAATTTTATGCTCTTATAAAATATATTATTGTTATCTAACATCATAAGATCGAAATTATTTGATCTCTGAAAATGATTTTGATCTCTAATTTCTTAAGATCGTGCATGATTGATTTTTTCAATTTTTTTTTTTTTTTTTTGACGGCAGGAGAAAAAGGGCACTTTTGTGACATGACAATTGGCTCTCTTATTTGCAATCTAAAAGCTAAAACGATGTAAGTGGGGTGCAAGTAGCAATAATGTTGGAACCCCAAGTGGCATCTTGGTAACATGTCATAATGTGAACTTGCCATGACATGACCAAATTGGCAATAATTTCCCAAAAAAAAAATAAAAAATGTCCCACCTTATGAAAGAAACATGTTTTTTTTTTTTTTTTGCATTATTTGTCACATTCTTTGGCATTACGTGGCAGTCATATGATGGATTTTATTGGTGTCAAATTGTCCAATTATAGTCCAAAAGATAATGCCATTCATAATAGCTAGACATGAACTAAGTGCATAAAGAAATTCCATCGACGTGTCTATTGTTGGTTGATATTCAAAAAAGTTTTGGACAATGAATTTAAAGATCTTTAAAGTAAATAGTGTTCGCCAACTTAGCAATTATGTAAGTGGTAGATTCGTATTATTGTTATACATATTACGTGTGCGACTTTCAGAAATATGAAATACTTTGACCACTATCTTAAATCTAACTAAAATCGATGTCAATATGGAGCTTCTCTCTTTTTTATTTTTGGTTTCTTTGAGATTTCTTAAAATCGATGTCAATATGGAGCTTCTCTCTTTTGTGAACACCAAATATATGAATATTTGGCTAAAATCTTAGGGTGCTTTGGTTGGCCGTGTTCTCGAGTGAACGGTAACTTTCATATTATGAGAAATTAGGGTTTTTAGAGATCCAACTTTGAGTGATTTTGAGGTTTGATGAAACTCTAATTGTAATCTTGTAATACAAACAATTGGTGCTAATATTGTGAGTGTTTTCTCATCGATGGAAGCTCAACGGGGACGTAAGAGATTCATCTTTGAACCCCGAGCCTTTAAGGCAAAACAAATCCTTTATTTTCTTACCTTTATCCTCTAATTCATTAACTTTCTTAACATGTTATACCATCGACTATTTTATTGTATTTTCATGTGAAAATTATCAAATATATTTATGAAAATTATAAAATCGCATATCGAAAGGAGTAGTTCGACATGATACTATCGAACAACACATAATATGAGCTTCTCTTAAGGATTTTGTTTTTGCCATTGTCTTCATTTCAACTGTTTGAAGAGGGGCCCCACCCCCTAACGCTCAAATATCCGACTCACATTCTGATTCCCAGTTGTCTTTGCTTCCATACATGTGCCTGCCTTCTCAGATTATCCCTCTACCACATGGGCCATGGAAATGTCCATATCTCTAGAGTATGACCTAGATATGACCTAGATAATGTTTGAATAGAATTGTCATTATTGGAGGGTGGTCACGTGAAAGTCGTATTCAATTTCTTTTCGGTTAAAAATCTTGTTAAGGTATAAAATCTCACATTTAACGAAATAAGTTAAACATCGATAAAGTAATGTTCGATAAAGTAATAACCTCGATTATATAATAATTTCTTTCGATCCCGACTTGGGCCAATGGACTAAAGTAATAACCTCGCTAAATGCATTAAGTAATAAAAAAAAAATTTGAATTTTTGAGAGCCCAATAAAAATATAAAGTAATAATTACTGAATTTCATTGAGAAAAAAAAAATATATAGACCAAAATATTTCAATCAATCAACAATATCCATACAATAATCATTTACTTTGAAAATATGCATCTATAGTTAATTGTTTATTCTTCCCACCTAAACCAAAATGAACCCAATCCTTACCTTTTTGTAGAGCATACACAACTTCCGGAATATTTTGCTTGTGTTGTAGCAAGTAATTGCTTAAGGTGACTAGTGCTTGAAATGCCTCTTTTGATGACACATTTGGGACAACCCTACTATTATCTGGTTAAAGATCATTCTCATCATCATTACCGTTCATTACCGATTGAATAATTTCTTCGTCTGTAAGTGATTCCATAACTGCATCATTCTCGCTAGGATAGTTCAAAAGATGTTCAACATCCATCACATTTCTATAGCGTAAATTAGAGATGCCATCATTTAATCACTGAATACCTTCATCTAATTCACCAACTTCTGGTTCGGGAACATTGTTTTCTTCTGACCGAATCTTGCAATGCCGAAAACAATTTGCAATTGTTGTTGTCTTCACATCAAAATTCCAAGCTATGTTAGCAAAATTAATAGCATTCAAAATATTAATTTTTTCAGGATTTAGTGCTTCAACCTCAAGGCCTTGTAAAATACTAGAATAAAAACGACGACGATAATGAGCTTTGAATGCTCGAATAATCCCAGCACCACATGGTTGAATCTTAGACGTTGTGTTAGGAGGTAAGAAAAATAACTCTACATTTCTCAAGCCTTTAACTACCTTTGGATGAGTTGGACAATTGTCTACTATTAAGAGAACCTTCCTGCCATTCATTCTCTTATCAAACCAACCAACAAATTCTTGAAAAAGCAAGCCACTCATCCAAGCTTTCTTGTTGGATCGATACTTGCAATTAAGATTGTTCATGTTTACATTTTTAAAGTATCTAGGATTTGCATACTTACCAGTAACCCAAAATGGTAATTTGTCAAATCTATCACTATTGTAACAAACAACAACAATAATTCTCTCCTTATCTTTTTTGCGTCATTCGAGCTGCTTGGTAGCAAGTGAATGATCAGTTTCCAATCGATAAAATAACCTAGTTTTATCCATATTGTAAATATCTTTCAACTGAAACTGGTCTATTTTTTTATCATATTCCAGGTAAAGCATTTTCAATGTTCTCCATGATAACTGAACCACTTTCACCAAAACGTCGGTAAGATTTGATTTCATATCTTGCCTTGAAACGTTCTAACCATCCACTAGAAAAGCTGAATTCTGGATTAGTTTCACCATACATTTTTTGCAAAAGCTCTTTTGCTTTTCCTTGGATAATTTTTCCAGATATGTTCACTTTATCTTGCATTTGAAGAAACCACTCATACAAAACTTTCTCTAAATCAGGGTATTTTACCGATTTGTGCCTTTTAACATCGCTATTTTTCATCTCATTTGACAAATATTCCGACGCCCTTTTGAGAATGTTCGATATTGTTGATTGACTAATAGTTAAATCAAACTTTTGTTGCGCCCATACTTGCATATCTTTTTGGCTAATAGTTGGATTCTCTTTCTTATGCTCACATATTGCACTCATCTATTTATCGGTTAAAGTTGATTTTTTTACTCCTTTCAAATGATGAGAAGACATTGGAGGGGAAACAAAATATTGTATGTGTTTGGAATATGTCTTTCAAACATCTAACTTTTATATGTAAACACTAAACCTTTTTCATTTGCTATGTATGTGAACTTAATTTTTAGAGACATTAAGTTTCGCTAAAACTTTTGAGATTCACTAGATTCAAATAATACTTTGATTAGTATCTTTTGATTTTTCTTACCGCATACAATGTAAATATTTTATATTGAAAAACTCTCTCTAAAGTAATAAATATTTATTTATCGCTAAAAGAATAATTTATTCATTTATCGATAAATAAATAACCTCGTTAAATGAATATTTTTTCCGGTCTCGAGGGTATTACTTTATCGAGGTTTAATTGTATATAAGTATTAGAAGTACTCGTCTTAATCAATGACGAAGGCAGAGAGACAAAAAAAAAACTTTTTAAGCTGGGTTGATACATTGAAATAAAAAAAATTTAGCCCAAGCCTGCACACTTCCCTATGTCTCGATTTTAATAAGATTGATCTTTTATAATTTAATATGATTAAGATCGATTCACGATCATGGGATCCTTTTCTATTAGATTTCCAATCTGAATACGGTATTTATGGAAAGAATCAATGATTGACTATCTTGACACATACTTTGTAAAATGGTTCATGCACGTTTGTTGCCAGGAGTAACAAGATCAAGTTGGTAAGGATTAACCTTTCATTTCATTTCTATGGTCGATGACTATATATGACCTTTTATTTTATTTTTATTTAAAGTGGTTGATGATCAAATTTAGTAGGTGTACGTGAACATCACAACTATTTATCTAAAATCAAGTCTTTATGTAGATGACGTTTGATGTAAATTAAAATTAAATTTTTAGTATATTGTGATATAAGTTTTTGAAATGCGCTGTTGAAAAGTTGTGGAACCCATGAAAGATGTGATTACTATTGATTGTTTGACTTTGACTTACATTAAAATCGAATTTTAATCCGGATCAAACATGGGCATAACATTATAGCTCATTAATTTCAACGAATACCCAACTTTCAATATTGATGTACTCAAAAGAGTCACGTGTTTTAATAACCTTGTCGTGTGGATTTTAAGGTATTTGCTTGTTCAAATGGTTGATGCATGATTATTAATGTGACTTCAAGAGAAACACATGATTTGGCATGCATCCCAAGGTCAAGATGCATTAGTTAGGGATTAGGATAATCATTAGTGACTTTGTTTAGACTTTAGATGGTTCAATCTCCTAATTTAAATTGAATTAATTATTTTTTATGTAATCCTCTATTGAACCTAAAGAATATTCTCAACAAATTAGAGAAGAATTTCGAAACCCTACAACATGAACAATTAACTTGAAAACTAAGAGCCTAAAAATTTAATCATGTCAAGATGTTGTTATTAGATAAGTGTGTAATAAAATTTCGTTAATTTTCATGTTCAATTATGTCCAATGAGAGTACGTCATCTTAAAACGACAGATAGATTATTTTCAACGAACTCCTTGCTTGAGAATCAATTGTTCGTATTGTATAACTAACACGGACAAATATATAATACTTTATCTCGTATCATTTTCTTTTCTTTCTTGCTCGCATATTTACGCTAGCCCACTTCATATATCTATGGACATCGATAGAGTAATTCATAGTCAATTAAACATTGTAAATAAAAAAAACCTTTTAAAAAGGGACATTAATCAACTACGTAATCATCAACTATACATCCAATAGTGAACAATTATTATTAAAAAATGACAATTATTAGGATTGGTTATAAACAAGATGTAATTTTTATTATTTTGATTAGAAAATTATTAAGAAATTTTTAATGGAGAATGACAACCAAACAAAACCTTGTCACAAGTGAACACGTACGCATATAGTTTATGAATGTCGAATTTTAATATAAAAGGTAGATATGGCAGGCAGCGGATATGAAAAAGATAGCCATTCTTTGACTAATTATATTGTGTATATGCTCTACCAAATATTTTTATATGATCCTTTTTCTATTTGTTAGAGTCATCCATGACACTAAGAATACCACAGATCAATATTAAACCAATCTTTATAAACACAATAGGAGTCAAGATATGGTTGTTAGACTATGTTTTTGAAGTATAATCTAATAAATGTCGATGCCGAAAAAGTCGAATGATTTTTAATACTGTATTTAACAAGTGCGAATAAAGTCTGCGTCGATTAGATATGGAATAGATGATAAGCTCGTAAATGATTATATTAATCGAAGTTAACATTTGCATGGGAGTTTGGTTTTGTACAAGATGTATCATAGGTAGGTATCGAACTTAGCTATGTGAACACACATGATTGATTTCAGTTGCGGCCAAACAAAGGCTGTGGGCTCTATAAGTTGGATCTTGATGATCGAAAAAACTCATAGTTGACTCTTAAAATGGTTGTATCCATGTGAAGCTGTTACTCCAAATGCACTGGAAGAGTTAGACATTGTTACAGATCATGTAATTGTTCTCGCTTTTGAGGGAAATTGATAAAATGTTCCTCGAAGGAGGAACAATATACTTTGTTCGAAGAAGAATTGTTGAAAATGTGTGAACTCTTACGTAAGTTAGACATGAATTAAATAATTGGCTTACTATAAGACAGATCACTCCACTTAATGGATTAATCTTCTTATATAGAACCCTAGTAGCCTAAATATAGAGCATGTTTGAGCTCCATTTTTTTGTTCAAAATGCATTTTGGAATAGTATTTTAATGAAAAACCCGTGGTTAAATTATAAGAATTTTTTTTATTTGCGTATAATATTATTTTATTGAAAAATGAGTAATTAAAAATAAAAAATAAAAAATATAATTTGAAAATAATAGGGATGAAACAAAGATATAATAAGATTTATCTTACCAAACAAGCCACATGTAAGAATAAAAATAATAGGCACTGATCAAGATTGAATAATTATCACATTCATGTATTTAACATATTGTGGAGCTAATGAATTTAAAATATTATGTAGTTGAAATGTGACAATGGGAACATGAATTTAACAGATTAGAGTGTCATCCAACATTGTTGCTGCTTAATTATATAATAATTAAAAATTATTAAGAAAATTATTTAAATGTGATTAAAATCGAATGTGTTGAAGTTGTGAATCAGCCTTTTTTTGGTAGATTAATTATTATTTTTTTAATGGGTGATTGATCTTGGCGCACTTGGCAATGGCCAAGAAAGGGATTAAAAAAACATCTTGAGTTAGTGGTAGTGGCTCAAAAATCCCACATAGAAGGAGGTTTTTTTTTTATATAAATAGATGACGATGAGTCTTATTCAGAATCTTTAATTACTATAATGTCGCTGGTATACATATCGTTTTCAGTACACTCGTCACGTGCGGGATCGAACTTTTCATAAAAAAATGACGAAGAATCCCTCATAATAATTTCCTCGTAAACTCGAAAAACTTACAAATTATCCAACAACTCCTAAAGACGAGTAGGGACAACTTTGTTGGATATTCAAAATTTCAAATAAAAAAGTTAAATTAAAGTATAGTCTAACTAAAACCTAATTAAAAATTAACATTTGGGTCATGAAGTGGCATGGTTTTCAAATGGGAACCGGATAAAAAAGTTTAGTGTCTGTGGGGACAAGCGTGTTGTGACCTACATTTAGGTTAAGATCCCTAATTTGACTGCCACGTGTTGAGAAAATCACTCTTAGAGGTCAAAACGCGGGGTTTTAGGTTGCAATCATGTTATTATTTTTATATTGTACTACGTGACAACACACGGTTGAATATTTTAAAATAATAAAAAAAACACTTTTTTCGTCCACAATTTCTGAAAACAAAGAGGATGTCATCCTAAGGAAAAAACTGTACAAGTAGCATTATTGTCTAAAATTATTCCGTTCGGTAAATGTGAATATGTTGTTTTGCATTATTAAGAATAAGTTGAAAATAATTCTTTCGGTAAATGTGAATATGTTGTTTGTAATGTTGTTAGGGTCCATTTAATAGGGTTTCTACTTTCCGTAGAACTTCTGGAACAAAATACTGTAAATTAGTTTTCTTCAAAAACTCTTCAAGTGAAACAAAGTACTTTTAAAAAATTATCATAACATGTTAAAAAACAACTTTTTTAATTTCAGAAGCAACTTTTAACTTTTCAAAGTTCTACAAAAAGGATCGTTAATGCAATTTCTGATTGAAGGGGAGAAGAGAATTTGCTATGAAGATTTGATATATATATTGTTTGTTCGATGTCAATCCATCACAATGAACTTTTAAGTAAAGACAACTATTCCTCTTTATAACCAAAATCAATTTGAAAAAAAAAAAAAAAAATCTGATCCGGTTCAGTCCGGTCCAGTCTACCTCCTCCTTTATCCAACACGTGGTTCTCCTCTAAGAGGTGGACTTCCTTCTCCACATTCCCTCTATAATTCTATATATACTCCACACTCTCTGCCTTTCTCATTCATCGACCAAAATACTCACTCTATCCAAACTCAAAAATAGCACACCTTATACACACACTGAAAACACGCAGTCTCACTTTCACTTATACAGAATTGCGAAGCCATGGCTGCTGCTGCTGTAACACCTTCAACTAGTTCTTGGGTTAGGCACAAAATCACTCATCAAACAAATTGCTCTCTACAAACTATCCATTATCCAAAGCAATCTACCATTCATAAACCAAAGCCACCTTCTTTTACAGTTCCTTCTACTGTCGAAAAGGAGAAAAATTCAAAGATGCAATGGAATTTTATTCAAAAAGCAGCTTCAATGGGCTTGGACGCTGTGGAGAATGCATTGACTATGCACGAACTTGAGCACCCTTTGCCAAAAACAGCAGACCCGAAAGTTCAGATTGCCGGGAATTTCTCTCCTGTGCCAGAACAGCCCGTCAGGGAGAGACTTCCGGTGACTGGGGAAATCCCGGAATCTATTCGAGGAGTGTATGTGAGAAACGGTGCCAATCCACTATTCGAGCCAATTGCGGGTCATCACTTCTTTGATGGAGATGGAATGATCCACACTGTGCAATTCAAGGATGGCTCTGCGAGTTACGCTTGTAGATTCACTGAAACTCAGAGGTTGGTTCAAGAACGGTCCTTGGGGCGCCCGGTTTTTCCCAAAGCCATTGGCGAACTACATGGCCACACTGGTATAGCTAGATTGATGCTTTTCTACGCCAGAGGAATGTTTGGCCTTGTTGATCATAGTCGAGGCACCGGTGTGGCCAACGCCGGTTTGGCCTATTTCAACAACCGGTTATTAGCCATGTCTGAAGATGACTTGCCTTACCATGTTCGTGTGACTGCATCTGGTGATCTTGAAACTGTCGAACGATACAATTTCAACGAGCAGCTAAAATCCACCATGATTGCTCACCCGAAGATCGACCCAATTTCCGGTGAACTCTTTGCCTTGAGCTACGATGTGATACAGAAGCCTTATCTGAAGTACTTCAGATTTTCAAGAAATGGACACAAGTCTGAGGATGTCGAAATCCCAGTTTCGGAGCCAACAATGATGCATGATTTTGCTATTACAGAGAATTTTGTGATTGTGCCTGATCAGCAAGTGGTGTTCAAGATGTCGGAAATGGTAAGAGGTGGCTCGCCCGTCGTGTATGACAAGGAAAAAGTATCGAGGTTTGGAGTATTGGATAAGTACGCGAAAGATGCTTCGTGTATGAAGTGGGTTGAAGTGCCTGATTGCTTTTGCTTTCACCTCTGGAATGCATGGGAAGAACCAGAAACTGATGAAATTGTGGTCATTGGTTCATGTATGACTCCACCCGACTCAATTTTCAACGAATGTGACGAAGGATTGAAGAGTGTTTTATCCGAAATTCGACTAAATTTAAAGACTGGAAAATCTTCTAGGAGGCCTATCATGTCTGAGAAGGATCAAGTGAATTTAGAGGCAGGAATGGTGAACAGAAACAAGCTCGGGAGAAAAACCCGCTACGCGTATCTTGCCATTGCAGAGCCATGGCCTAAAGTTTCTGGTTTTGCTAAAGTTGATCTTTTCACAGGTGAAGTGAACAAGTACTTTTATGGTGATGAGAAATATGGTGGCGAGCCATTTTTCCTCCCGAGAGATCCTGATTGTGAAGCAGAAGATGACGGATATATTCTAGCCTTCGTGCACGACGAGAAGGCATGGAAATCAGAGCTACAAATTGTTAATGCCATGACTATGGAATTAGAGGCCATAGTCAAGCTTCCATCAAGAGTTCCTTATGGTTTCCATGGCACATTCATAAGCGCTAACGACCTAGCAAATCAAGCCTAATCAAGATCCTTTCTTTCAATTTTCCCAGGGAAGATTTACCAGAGGGATGTTTTGCCATACAACCCCGGAATCTCCTTCCTGTTCTAGACCAACACTCTTTCATATGGATTGAGGTGGCTATAAATTTTTTACCCTTTACGATTTTATGTGAGAGATTTTAGTGAACCAGCTTGTAGCTTTAGGACATAGATAGAAATGGAAGCTCAGCTGGTTTATGCTTATTCTTTCACGTATTTTATGAATCAGAAAGTATATTTTACAGGTCCTCTGTTTTTACTCTGTCTCTCCTCTGTTTTCCCTCTGTTTCTTGTACACATAAAATGGCATAAAGAGTTCGTCGGTTCGAAAAATTTTATGTTTAAACTTTTTGACAAGTTGGTTAGTCTAATGATCTCGACCTTAAAATCTCACTTTGGATCTTGTTGGACAAATGGTCATTATAAATGAGCCAATGGGTCTGTTTCTTGTACATATACAATGGCATAAAGAGTTGGTCGAGTTGGGAACTTCTATGTTTAAACTTTTAGATAAGTTGGTTCGTCTAATAATTTCGAACGTTAAATTTCCCTTTTGGATCTTATTATAAATGAGCCAATGAGTTTGTGATGCTAAGGTAAAAGCGTCATGCTGCAGTTATGGGATTCAGGCAAAGTCCTTTTCTAAGGTTTGTGATAGTTAATAATATATATATGTATATGAATCACTATGATAATGACTGTCCAAAACTGGAAAAATGAGACCACCTTCAATAATTGTGATGGAAGATGATGAAATTGTAAATTTCATTAGTCAATTCTCATGCAAAGCAGCAATATTTGGTGTCACCCTTTCATTGGCTATTTCCCCCATATTGGATTTCTTAAGTAGCCAATCCCAAATTGATACATCAATCGAAGTTTCTTGGATTCGACTGTAAAGAAATTGACACGAAACACCTGAGAGATATTTAAATTGTTTGTTAATCATATCAAACTTTTAAACGAAGTGATCGCATTTTGAAAAGAGGTCGATTTTATGATTATTTATTTATTTTTAAGTGATTGACCATTTTCGAATGGAATTTATGTTATTTTTTTCAATCGTGCTGGTCTGGAGGAAATATAAAAATGCAATAATATTTGATGAAAAGTCACATACGTGGAGCTATAGAGATTGGTCCAAGGGGGGTTTTTTTTTTTTTTCAATAATAGAATATTATGGGTGGATGTGGACTATAAATGAAGTCCTCTAACCAATGATAATATTGTATGTATTTGTATACCATTGTATATTCGATTAGACGTTGAAGGAATATTTGTTTTTTTTTTTAATCTTTTTTTTCATTAATCTCGTTTGATGGTACCTTTTTAGAGTTATTGCTCCAAAGGTGTACCCATGTTATTTATGTTGCATGCCATTTTTGCACATAGAATTTAAAGGAAACATCACTATAAATGATGTCTTGCAAGTTGCAAGAGTAATTTCTCTATCGCAATACGAACGTGAAAAATGTAAAGATTAGTCGAGTCCACTTAATTAAAAAAAATATATAAATTTTCTACAACGTCTGAGGTACTTATAGATAACCTTCTCGATTTGCAGTTTTTATATGTATTCATTTCTTTTTACTATATACTTGATACGGAATTGTTAGAAGAGAAGATTATAGATTAGTTGAAAAAGAGGAGAAATAAGAAAGGCCTACGAAAATGCTTGTAACTTTCAACTTGAGTGTCATATTTACACAGACGAGAACAATTCATAAGTGTCTTTTCAATTTTCTATAGTTTTGTCGAGTTTTTTCTTTCCACCATCATCGTCAAACATTCGGGACCAAATTTCATCGTTTAGGAGTCCATTTTATGTTTTGAGTTAGTTTAAGAGTATTTTCATCATTTTTGTTTGCAAGTTTTTTAGTTCTATTCCGATTTGTCTACCGAAATAGGGTTTTGTTTCGACTCTTTAGATACGTGTGAAGGGTTTGAGAACCCTACAACTGTTTTTTGATTAATAATATTTCACTTTTTCTTTCTCTGGCGCATTTCAGTATTTCTCATATCCGTTAGAGCGAATTCGATCAATACTTATTTACATGTTATGAACAAGATCCTTTTATTATTATTTACGGTGTCGTATTGCGTCAATACTAAAAATGGATAGACTAAAAATTGATAATACTTTGATGGAGACTTGATTTTTTTTATTTTTTTTTTTTGAAGTGGACGAATTTGACTTTGGTTAAAGAGAATGACATATCTGCATCAATTATTCCATTTTGACTTTTCAAATAAGAAATAAGTAATAATTTATTTGCATGATTAGAGTGAACCATATTTCAGATGCCCACTTTGTAATGCAATATTTTTGACACTAAATTCATTGTATTCAATTCAAAGCACTTTGTCATACATTATTGGAATAAAGTAAATATTTGTGGTAAATATTGGAAAATAAACAAAGATAAGGGGGCAAAATGTAATTTTGAGTAGTATGTCCCGCGTGTTGACTACCTTGTATATATTTTTTTAAATTCATTTACTACTGCTCATGGCTTTACATATCCAATAAATGCAAAACCAAACCATGTGAGTTGAGTAACATGACCACTCAACATCATCCTTGTTTTTGTGTATATTGTATTTTATCATATTAAAAATATTCCAAGATAAAACGAGGTTATTTTTCGTATCCTTTTACTCGTTAGCTAGTTCGAGAACATTCTCTCTACCACGAATTTAAAGAATATAGGCAAGAATGGACGATCCATATTTCACTGTAAAAAAGTTACGTCGATATCCTTACAAAATTATAATTAATCATTGATTTTTTTTTTTGAATAGTCCATCTAAAGGGAAAATGGACTCCCATTATAATTGACAGTTGAGTGTTGGGTGAGGTTTATATATTAACGGTCCTCTTCATTCCTATAAAGTATTCAGATCTTTATTCTAATTGGTTAAATTTAAAAGTTATTTTTAAATAGTTATTTTTATTAAATATATTAATTTTTTTTTTTTTTTTTTCAGAGTTTACTTCTCATATCGACTTTAGAAGCTTAAGGGACTGGCTAAATACAACTACAAGCACACAAGATTTCGGGATGGGGTCTCGAGATTGGCAGGAGCAAGAAAGCTTCATTGTCATGTATCTCAATTCTTGTATCACCCTCTCTTGCTGACTTCTTGTAGCATAAATTATTCCTACTCGCATGGCACAGTCGTAAAGAAGGAGCGTTCTCTACAGTGTATCGAATGTTCGAATCCCTGCGGCAACTGGAAGACAACATTTATGTTGAAAGACAGAGGTCCACAGAAAGGAGAACCGCCGAATGTCCGGCGTAAGTGTGTATAAGCTGTGACCGCATCCGAATTAACTTGGGTGGCGAATCAGGGGGAAATGTCGTCATTTCTCAGGATTAGTCAGACGAAATTTGGACAACTGAGACATAAAAAAAAAAAAAATTATTCGAACTCTGGTTTTTGCGTTTTCGATTTTGACATAACTTTCTAGACATTATGTTGTACAGTAACGTTAAAATGACTAATGATATTTCATAAAACTCAATATTTTTGTCTTTATATCGAGTTATACTCAAACTATACTCAAACTTACTATCCTTTCACTTTTCAAAGAATCAATGATTAGCCATTCGAGAGGTACTTCAACCATCACAAATTTCTCATTGTTTACATGACTTATTATAATAATTGAAGGGTCATTATAGGATGCTCTAGAATAATAACATAATAAATTATAAGGTGGGTCCCAACCACTCTCACCTCTTTACTATTTATGGGCATAAAGTGGACAGATGTTCGTCTAACACTGCATGTGTTAAGTCAATTAGCATCATCTTTTTAATCATTTTAAAGTGTAATGATACCAAAAAAAGTTAAAGGAGAAGCGCATATTCCATGCCTCTTTCCTTAACTTATGGAGTATGACCAATCACAATGGCTTCTATTGAGGGATATTGTCTTATCAAAACTCTCAAAACCTAATTTATTTATACCTATTTTATTGATGTATAATAATTGAATTATTCATCTTATAATAGATACGTGTAAGTTCGACTGAAATCGAATATTATAGTCCGAAGAGCACACGATCCCATAGTGATACTTGTTGATCTATTCATTATTTTCGTACACTTGTTCATTACTGTAAAACGGATAACACCTACACTATACAAATGATCGAGAGAATTCACACCAGATGGAATAAGGCGTTTTGACAAGAGTGATTAGCTGTGAGGAAAATGCCAATCCCTCATTCAATATAGCTAGTAGTCACATTTTACATTACTAATTCTTCGGCCTCAATCAGCTCGACTTCAATACGGTTGAGAAATTTATCATAAAACCTGCATCACCACAATACCGAATTATGAGTCATATAAGAATTATTAGCCAACTGGAGAAGTCACTAGACCATGGACCCATGGTAATTGGTCCACACTCCACCGGCAAACAAAACCCATTAGCCACAACCAATTCCCAAAATTGAAAACCAACTGAGGAGAGGAGGGATATTGGGTCCTCGGATTGGGAGACGACTGATACGCTGCATCGCTGCGAACCTACTGTCGTGACACCGCTAATTGACGAGACTAGTGGACGGTGGTGGTCTGGTGGACACGACACCTGACTTGGTGAACGGTGAGCGGTTTCCATTCGGTTTCTACAATAGTAAAAATCCAGTAAGCATTTAAACAATAGTAAAAATTTCTTTCATCACCTATCTTACATTAAACTTAACTAACAAAGATATAAAAATGTTGAAGCTAAAGCAATTATCCGGTACTAATTCTTATGAAGCATGTAAGAATAAACAGAATGGGACAGAGGCAAGTAAATTGCTATGCAAGCGTAGAGAAACCACACCAATCCATCATGAACTTAGTGTTTAAACTCTACTACAGTGACGATACCGTATGGAAGGTCCTACAGAAAAATAGCTCGAAGCCAGGATGTAAGAAGCTTAACCCTCTCATTCTTATTCTTTTTTAAACAAAAAAATGAAAAACCAAAATGTCGTCTTATTCAAAACCTCGATTATGACGTTTTTCTCTCCCACTTCACACCTCAGAATGCACCGTTCTTACAAGGATAAATGCACTTTCATATCTTAACCTGAAATGAAATGGCTAGAGGAGGGAGAGGAAAATTTCCCATTTTGAGGGAACTCTCGGGAACATATACAGTGGGGACGGGATTGTTGAAGCCATTCCTAAGGCATCTTAATGGGAATTTATTCCATTGTGATGTATATCAGAAAACCAAAATATTCAGTCCTATGGACAAAAAAATAAAAAATAAAAACAGAAGGCGCCCGAAGGAAGCACTTTACTTTCATTAAATTGGACATTAAACATTTGAGTACATCAACTTATTCGTAAAGAAGAGATTGATGGAAGTCAATGAATGTTCCATGTATATGACTGATGATAAATTTCTAGTTTTAACAATAACTTTGTCAAATTTTTGATAATCTATATTCAGAGTCAAGGAAGAATGGAATAATTCCAAGGTTAAACAGGCAGTGGTTTAGAAAAATCACAAACATACCATCAGAAATTTATGGGACATGAAATCCGAAAAGAGGTTCAAATTCAATTGATGGAAGCTTTATTGCCCATCCCCTGTTGAGTACACCATTAACACCTATCTGGCTTCTTACAAACATCAAACTAAGCCTTGCTCCGACCAGATTTGAGGTTGGCTAAATGAACTTTTTCGCCATTCCTTTCGGTTCACTGTTATGGAAAGGCTAAAACGACACATAATTAAGCAGCTGTAACGCATTCACTGAAAAGTCATCGGAAGTATCAGAGAGAAAAATAATGATCTTCTAGGCATATACGGACATCACGTGTATAGAATAACAACAGCCTTCTCCAGATGCTGCTAACTACTATGTAAACGTAGAAACATGAGAAAGACCTTACATCTTCAAGTAGCCAGAACTTTAATGGCACTTTTTCGAGTCACTGACACAATGGAATATAATGAGCTTCATGTTGAAGTTTCAGATTGAAAAATAAATAACTAAACAAACAAAGCTTCGCGCTGAAACATAGGCTCCAGCAAAAAGAAAAAAAAAAATCATATAGCAACAAAAATACAAGAAGATTCTTGAACAACGTGAACAATGCTGAATCGTTGCCAAAAATTATGGCAGACAGAAACGAGTCTTCAACTAGATCTCTTTACTACTGCAGAAGTTACTGACAGAGCTGCTCGACAGCAGCAACAATCTGTGCTGGTTGAACCACAGTCCATTCCTCCAATGTCCCAGCATAAGGAGTTGGCACATCCTGTGAGGAGAGACAAACAATTGGTGCATCCAAATAATCATGGAAATTCTCATTTATTGCTGCTGTAAGACTGGCCCCAATGCCACCTGTCCGCATGCACTCTTCAACTATAAGCACCCGGTGAGTTTTCTTCACAGAATTTCCAATCGTGTAGAGATCAAATGGTTTCAAAGACCTAATATCAATGACCTCAGGATCATAACCTTTGTTGACAAGAGTCTTGGCAGCTTGCATGACATGGTACCTCATCCGGGAGTATGTTAAGATTGTAATGTGTTCCCCAGGCCTCACCATCTCTGCCTCTTCCAGTGACAATACATATTCTTCATCAGGAATTCTCTCCTTGAGGTTGTAAAGAAGCACATGTTCAAAAAGGACAACAGGATTCTCACTACGGATGGCAGCCTTCATCAAACCCTTTGCATTGTAAACAGTTGAACAGGCGACCAGCTGGATCCCGGGAATTGACTGAAAATAAGACTCGAGCCTCTGCGAATGTTCTGCCCCAAGTTGGCGTCCAACCCCTCCTGGTCCTCGAATAACTGTTGGAATAGTGAACTGCCCGCCTGAGGTGTAGTGTAACATACCACAGTTATCAGATATTTGGTTGAAAGCCAATAGAAGAAAGCCCATGTTCATGCCCTCAATAACTGGTCTTAGACCAGTCATAGCTGCCCCTACACCCATGCCTGTAAAAGAGTTTTCAGCAATTGGTGTATCAAGCACTCTGAGATCTCCATACTTCTCAGCAAGTCCCTTGGTAACCTTGTATGAACCTCCATAATGGCCAACATCTTCACCAAAGACACAGACCCTCGGATCTCTATCCATTTCTTCCTCTAGCCCTTCTCTAAGGGCTTCAAACAGCAAGAGCTCATGCCTACACAGTAAATAATTATCTAAGACTTTTCCAAGAATTCAATTATTCAAACTTAAGAAATGTTTCAAAACATGAGTGGCTATTGCAGGTTTTAGAAAACAACATCCAAAGACCATATAAACGTGATTTCGCAGGTCAGCTTAGTAAAGCTCGTTTCTTACGCGTGCCATGGTTTCAATATAGCATATAAAATAACACATGGAGATTATACCACTACACAGATCACAATATAATTAGAAACATAACACTTCAGCACTGTTGCCACCCAGTATCCACCCAGTTGGGACCTCTTTTAGTGTTACGAGGGCACTCTGTCTGACTTATTACAGTCTAGAAATCTTCCACAACCACTCTAGAACATTCGATGAGACAAATTTCACCAACCATATAGAGCAAGTTAGACTTAAGAAGCACCAGCTTTTTGAAAATGGCTAATGGAATTTTCAACAATAAAAAATTCTACATAGCAGTCTTTGATACTCCTGAGTTTGCAATATGCTGCAGAGCCTCCCGTCTAGAATTTATTAACAAAAATATCTTGACCACCATTATAATCCTTATGGGACCTTGCATTAAATAAGATACCGGTAGACCATAAGATTTGGGGGAGGAAATTGTGAGTACTAATCCTTCAGTAAAATACCAAAACATCTTCGGGAAAGGTAGGTTAAGTGTTCTTGTGAATTCAGAAGTTAGAAATGTGAAAATCAGAAGGCTTCCTCTTGAAGCCTCCTAATATATCCAAAAAATGGTTGTTACACACAACCATACTCCTCCACGCTAGAACATCAATCTCCAAGGCTTCATCTTCATAACATAAGTGATTACCAATCATTAATACTCACAGTTACAGGCATATGCTCACATTATCATAAATATAGTGCATTTTTAGTTTTTCTCAACACTTTTTACCTATTAACAAAAAACCCTCATCGCCGCACTATATCCATCTCTAACATCCTACTTTCAGGATTTCCTATGTTACTGGCTCTTCCTGTGTCACATTGGTGACTCCGACTGTACCAGTATGTCATACCTTAAATAAATAACTCTACTGAGCAGGATATGAAATTTTGTTCAAGAAACAGTATCACCATTAGACATACGCACCAGCTAGAGTGTCGGTGCAATACATCACAAGTTCATAGAGATTTGAGCATTACAAAGGTACTGACATACTACTTTATGTTTGGAATGCATTTGATAAGTGTGCCAACATATCCATAACAAAATCGTCCTGAACTGTGCTAATTTAAATACAATATAGATGGAAAAGTAGCATCTTCAAACCACAAGGGAAAAGTTTATTAGGCTCTGACAAATGGTGCGGTAGGATTCACTATCATATCAAATTTGAAATCGTGGTACAGTGTAATTTTGTCAATTAGTATTTCTTCATATCCTAGACAATTCAACTTTTTTAAATTTGCATGCCACATTCAAAATATATCAATCAAAATGTCAAGCCTACGAGCAGAAACACACAGATGGAAATACACTGAAGTAAGCATATTCTACAATAAGAATTTTACCCAGGTTTTGAAGTTGCGGAAGCAGATTTCTCTGTCTCTGTCTGATGAATTCCACATATATTACAATAGAATAGAGTATTTTAGAGATAAGAAAATAAAAAAGAAAAAGAAAAACATTAAGAGGGTAAAAAGAAGACACTGACCGCAGTTGCTTTGGTAATAACCTTTCCTGGCTTGAAGCTTCCATGAACAGAACCCGAAATGGACCTCAAACCAGATCTGATGGCTGACAAAAACAATACAAAAAATTAAACAGAGAAATAAATCAAATTTGAAAAACTGTGTTCCTTCAATATAATTTAGGATCTTTTAATAATCTAATTTGGGTTGTAAAACTAAGCTCAATAAAACATCATTTTCCTAACCCATAAACCAAAAATCCCATCTTTTCATTGTTTCCACAATTCTTGGATCTTTACAGTAACATAAGACAATACATCCAAAACAAACGAACACAAACCAAAAAAATAAAAAATAAAACCTGGGACAGATCGAATAGACGAAACAGAGGATTTATTGTGGTGATCCGAGAAGGCAACTGAAGGTGATGCTACTCCGATTGCTTGCAGCATGGCAGCCATGTTTATACAATACAAAAACACCCTTCTTTATAGAATGTCCGTGCGTAAAAGAGAGAGAGAATAAGAAAAATGGAGGGCTCGGCTGAAAGAGATTAAATAGGGAAGGTATTGAGAAAAAATTGAAAATGGAGGGGGCGGAGATTCAGAGAGGAAAAAGAGAAGGTGACGATGAAACCAAAGAGAATCCGTATTTCCGTTGTATTTATTAATTTTTTTTTTCTTGATTTTATTTAGGTTTGATGTGTCTACCCTCATGACTCACCGTTTAGCCAACCAACTTTTCCAACATTTTGCACCCAAATTAATTATTTTTCAACCGCACATAATCATTTACGAGTGTCCCCTCAATAAAAGGCCGTCACTTATCAATTCGATAAAATTTTTGTAAATAATTATGTACTAATAGAATTATTCATTATTTTTTTAACATCTTCTATTCAAATTTGGTTTATAAGTTTTTAATAAATAAAATTCAATCATTTAATAGATATTCATTCACATGATACCGAGCAAGCACATGCCCTTTAGCATGTTTGAAAAGTGTTTACAAACGATTAAATTATAAATAAATAAAAATAAGAGAATAATCTAGCTATGTCAACGAGTCGAGTCGAGTCTGGTAAAAAAAAATAAGGCTCGGCCCGAGCCTTAGCGAGCCAAGCCCTGGCTGGCTCAATTTTTTTTTTTTTTAATGTCAAATCTACATTTTTTACTTAAAAAATTTAAAATTTGTGCAGTTTATACGTACTATAAATTTTTTAAAAAAAGTTTGAGCTCGCCTCGAATTTTTTTGTGCCGAGCTTTTTTGAGCCCGAGCCGAGTAAAGCCTGACCAAAAAAATAAGGCTCGGCCCAAGCCCCGACTCATTGTAACCGAGCCTGACTCGAACTTTTTTCGAGCCGAGCCAAGCCGACGAGCTTTTTTACCATCCCTAGAATAATCCTTATAAATTCCTCAAAATATGTCTATAAAAAATAATTTTTTTATTTATAAACAACTTATTTGTGTTTTTTATAAGTAGTTATTCTCGATCACTATGTCTCCTTTGTATTATTTACAAGAAATTTTTTATTATTTTGATAATAATAAAAGAGTACCATCAAAATAAGTGACTTATTGATTATTGGTGGAATTACTATGATTAAACAACATAATCTCAATACTTTAAATTTCGGGAAAAAAAAATAGTACTGATATTTTGGCATATAATTGATTTATTGTTATTAAAATAATGGGTTCAAAATAAATGAAATATAAATTATTAAACTCGCTTCCATTACAAAATTTTAAAAATGAAAATAAATAAAACCGACTTCAAAATACTTGCAACTGAGAATTCCTTGTATCTTCACAAAATTCAACATTAAAGAATGCTCCAAGCAAAATTTCAAAATCCTCGACCAATAACAGGTAGCTCCATCACACTAACCCGAGCACAGGGTCATCTTCCAGCAACTATATTCGCTCAAAGTTAAATGTATCTAGGACACCAGTAAGTCCCTGCTGCCAAAGTACTGCATAAAACCTGCATCAAGAACTCAATTACCAAGAATAAGCTATGGAAAAACGGGTTATTCCCCTTGTACATTAGGGGTGCCATAATGGTGTCCATAATAGACACATGGCACCCCCCTATTGGAGGGTGTGCTGATAATGGACACATGGCACCCCTAATGTACATGTAGCACCACTCATGGAAAAACAATTGCCGTTATGCGCTGATATTACGTGCAGTGCAGCAGACTAAGATTTAAGCCAAAGTGATTTTTCCAGTGGGTTTAATTTGAAGGGGAAAGCATTTTACCATGAAAATAGCTGCTGCAACATGTATTTAGTCTTCCTCCATAGGTACATCGGGGATATCAAACCTATCTTCTTGTATTGTTTTGTTAACCACGGAAATTGGAGTCGGTAATAGGGAGTCAAGGAAACATAACTTTAAAGGGAGAGAGTACAACTAAAATCTTAACAAAACAAGACTAAATTGGAGATGAATGTGAAATAAGGCGAACTTCTCCCTGCTGAGTACTTGATTTGTGTTTATATGGGTCCTCATAACACAGTACTAATGATAGGTGAAATTGGACATGCACCAAGAGAATTGTTATCTAGCCTGTTTGGGATTGCATGGATTTAAATTGAAGTGATTAATGGATAACGAGCGGGTAGTAGTTGTGAGTCCTACAAAATGTGTGAATACAATGTTTGATTAGATTAAGTTATAATTTAAGCATTGACAAACATGCACGATATCTATCACAATCATGCATTTGGCCACATTGCAGTTTGAGTTTTCCCTTGATGTGCGGACATAGAGGTGAAAGAACAGAAAATCATATAAAACATTCATAGAAGTTGATTGTCAGGTACGTTATGCATATCCAAGTAACAAGAAAAGTGCCAATCAGAGTGAACAAGAGAAGGGGGAACTAGAAAGATCAAGCAAAACAATAAAAAACATAAACTCGCATATCAAAGAAAAGGATATATATCGACATAAGGTCGTCCTTCTCCCCACGGTTGCGGCTGTTATTTAATTCCCTTAATATTTCAGGAGTAACCTGCATTTGATAAAAACAAATACCAATTTATAAATCACAATATACAAGTACCCGTCAAACTGAAACAGTAGGTAACCGCAATTCGGCTAATTGACTTACTAATTTATGCCTTTGCCTTCCTACTAGAGTGTTGAGATTAGCTTTATCCTCCTTTGTCAACTCATTTTTGTACCTACACAAAATTTATGAAATCATAAAACAGGAGATAGTGTACACTATAATCAATCTCATATATCATCTCATTGATGGAAACAAAAAACAAACATGCATGTCAACATCCAAAACCAGCAAAGGAGAAATAACCTTTGTGCAAATGCAAGAAGTGACTGATGCCAGATCACAGGCATTATCCTGGAGTCCTCATAGAATCTCATAAAATGAGCAACCAGGGCATCCAGTACACGATATGGCAATGCATATTTCTTCTCAATCAGTAGCTTTATAAAATAACTGCAGCAGAATACAAAAGGATTCTATTAATAAATTTCACCATGAGGAGGCGGGTAGAGAAAATACAAAATAAGCACTAACCATGTCAAAATGATTCTATTCCAAATTCATTTTCTCATTTGACACTTATATCAGCACTTTTAACTAGTTACCAGAGCTGAAGAACTAACAGTCTTAACACAACAATGTAAATTTGATTAATGAGTTAGTAAATCGATTAAGTCATTTATTATTCTCTGCTGAAATTTGAGATGCTTTAACTGAATGGAGTGGAGGAAATACAGTGTGACATCTGTGAAAATATATATACCTTGTAGTGCCATAATACTCCATCACTGCAAGCTTCAATAGTGCAACACTGCATACCCATTAGAAACCGTGAGAAATCTCAATTACGCTAAATTCATTTATATAATTCCATATACAAAAAGATTCAGTAATCAAGGGCGTGCTAAAAGATTAAGCAGTTATTGAAGTCTCACTTAAGTATCCAAAAGATGCTTTATAAACATGGTTTAAAAAAACTATTTGAGGCTTACGTCTCAAATCCTGCCTCACGTGAGGCTATCATAGAAGGCCGAAAAAACCCACACCTAAAATGTCATTTGTGAGGCTTAGCCTCAAACCAACGAAGGAGTTTGCCCATTTGCTTTAAATTTTTCTAACATTTAATTATTTATCTTAGATTTTTAAGCTATTTCTTTTAACTTCAAATGTTTGGAGGGATCTTTTATTTTCTTATATTTACATATATGAAGGAAAATGGAAGCAGAGTATATCATTGCAATTGGACGATGATGACAGAGTATGAAAGAAACTTATAATGAGGTGGGGAAAACAATGTTAACGATTTCATTCAAGAACATATTAGTAGTGATAATATAAGAAATTTTGAGTTGTGTCCACTTCTAGTAGTAGATTATGATTTTGTTACATGATAACTAATTTGAGAACTTAATATTTTCTAGATCTATTTTATGTTTGTATGCAAGTAAGAATTCTAAATACTGGCTATACAATAGTATTAAGGGCCCGTTCGGTAGAGATTAAAATCAGATTAACATTGAAAAACTAGCCGTTATTGTTGACTTTTATTAGATGAGTGAGACTTAATAACAACCATATTTTCAATTTTAATTGAATTTTAATCCCTACCGAACGGAGCTTAAGTGTTTACACATTCTCCTAGGGTGGTCTATACATTGGCTTAGTAGAAAAGACGAGATACCTGGAATGAAGAGGAGGAATGGAAACCTTCTGAATAATGCTCCCAATAATGACAGCTTCCCTCAAATTGCAAGTTCTTGACTGTATCAGAGGGAGAAAAAAATATAAATATGTCTATCAGAAGTGTAGTAAGATTCAAACCATGGAATAGAATAAAAGTAAGCAATGCATCTGAAATAGAATCCATCTTGTCACTATTTATAAACTCCTCACATTTTCCACAGACACGAAGGAACCAATGAATTACTTAAAAAATATGAGTGCAAGACACTCTTAACTTGCACAAGCTTTCCTTGCTAAATGCTTCAGAAAATCAGCAAAACTTAATCAAGAGCCACCAAACAGTAATATTCACTTAAAAGTGGAAAATTTATAATAATCATTGTTTATTCTAGTTGCTTTGCACTGGCTCTCATAGTCAAAATATAATATACTTCAAGCAACAAATCTTGTCTAAAATATCTTCCTCTAAGAGGAACTTATCACAAATATTGGACAAACAAGGTAAGTTAGGAGATGCAAAGCAAGTTTGGGATTTAAACTAGAATTTAGTATCCTATGCCACAAGTGTTCTCCTAAATATGCTCATTCATATGTTTTATACCTCACATAAAGGAAATAAAATCCCCTTATTGAAGGCAGCCGGTTTGTACAGAGCCTTTTTCAAAGATTGATACAAGGCAAAATGCAGCCTCTTATTCTTCCGGACGTCCTCTCTAACACGTGGTAGTAAGACAAGTTTGTAGAAGCGTTCAACCTTCTTGACACCCATATTAGAAGCAAAGATTCTCGTGGCTTGATACATTGCGTTTGCAGACCATTTTTCAGGCTCAGTCAGGTACAAGACTTCCTCCCAAAGTTGTAGAGAAGGTATGTGTTTAAAAGCTTTTGGCATCTTGCCAAAAGTGTATTTGTTAAGTAGCTTGCCAACTCTGCATTATAATAGACCAACCAACATAAGTAACCTTAGAAACAGGGATGACTAACACAACAGAGAGAAAAAAAAGGTCCCCAACTAATATTAAGCAGAATATAACTAACATACCCCTTGTACAACTCTATGATGGAGTCATCCAATTTGGGCAGTGCTTGCTCTCCTAGAAAACAATAATAGAAAACAGAATTCAAAATTGTAGCTCATCAAACACAACCATAAAGTTTCAGAACGTTGTCATATTGCTAATATGACAGGCCATGTTTACAAGCCACCTTTTGAAAAACCGTGTGAATATCTTAAGTTCTTACAAAGATCATGCACCAGTAAGAGTAGATGTAGTATCATCAGAGTGAGTAATTTTAAATTAATAATAGATCCCATAAATATTTTTAATATGATAATATCACAAACAAAACCTGTAGAAACTTGGGAATCTTTTTCTTTGATCTTCTCAAGAATAACGTCAGCCAACGTGCGCTGAGGGCGATTTTCTTTAGACAAGAAGGCCTCCAGAAGCTTCTCATCCTCCTCGTTTATTTGATCCTATGTTGTTACCAAGAAAATGCATAAGAAAGAATGAATACAACAATACAAAAAGCAAGTCCATAAAGAAAATAAATTTCACAGTAGTATATGTCATTGGCCTCTCAATAGCCAAATCCCAACGTTATGTTGTAGAAAACCTAGTATCATTCGTGTTGAGCATCCTCAATCAAGGGTAACCAGAGGAAAGTACGTAATACAAAATTATGAACGTGAAACTTCAATTACTTGTCAAAAAGAAAGAAACACAAACTCTCCATTTAAGATGGTATAGTAAGTAGGCATACAAACTGAATGTACTTGATTATTGATTCATTTTCTCAATTCAAAAGAGCCCATATCATCCTTTCAAAACCCCCAGGAAAAGAACCAAAATGTGCTACGTCCAAGAGAGATATACATGTGAATTGGACATGTAAATCAGACATCCATATTTTCAGAAGGCAGGATTTGAAAATCATAACCATTAGCAGCAAATGAAATTTCAAGAAATAACTAATTCAATTAAAATATGCTCAATTCCATAGAATATAAGGACATTCAGTAGAACAATATATTAAGCTTGGCATTTAGTTCCAATGTCTAATTTGACAAGAAAGAGGTGTATCATCATTCTTAACACAGCTACTACCCCTTTGAATATTTACTCACAAATATATTTCTGCAATATCCACGGTAAGATCAACACAACAACAAATCCATGGAAGGGCCACTTATATGTTAAGGACTTGGATGTAGACTTGTGTTTGTGTGTGTGAACTTAAAAAGCAACAGTAAGAAAGAAAGAAGTCGAGAGAACCTCAAAATCCCATTGTCCAAATTGACTCTGCGTCTCAGAAAATCCTCCGAAGTCATCAATATCTTCTTCCTCATAATCATTGTCTTTAATTCCATGCTCTTCGGAAAATACTAAATTACTCGGGTTCTGCTTCTCCTCTTCCTCTTGAATTTCCTTCTGCTGATACAAGGCTTCCTTCAAAATCTTCGAGCTCATGCCCGAGGGCACTAGCTTCTGCTCAAGCTGGTGGGGCTTGGGTGGCTTGGAGCGTTTCTTGGAGGAGGCGGCCGAGAGAGACTTGGAGTCATCTGCCAAGAATGGCTCTGGATTAGTTATTCTCGCACGTTTCTTTGCCATCGCTGGAAGTTGCGGCGGCGCGTGAGAGTAAAACCCTAGCCGGTGGAATATTGGTGCACAGACCGTGAGTTGGCTACTAGATTTTCTGTTTTTCACATAATTCTAATAATATAATTTCTTCTTTATATGAGGCCACAAGTGCATGTTTGGTTGAACTCAAAAATCTACTTATAATTGAATAAGTAAGTTGCTAATAAAAAAGGAAATTTAAGTATTTAACCCTGAACCAACAACAAACCAAAGACGACAAAAAAAAATTTTAAAAATTCAATTGAAATTGTGAGATGAAACCCTCATTTCGTACCCGATCTCAATTTCTTGCAGAAACCACTACAGGCTACAGCTCCGAAATTTGTAATTCCCAAAATGGCCGTAAACCCTATCCCCAAATCAAATTTGATCCACACACTGTGTTAGGCAATTTGTTGTCAAACGACCTCTCTGGACGATGATGAAAGTCTCGTTGGTTTTTTATCCAGTCGGCATTGGCCAAATTGACTGAATATATATCGACACCACAATTTATGGAACTATCCACGTAACCCACTTGGGCCATTCGAAGCAACCTAATTTAATTAGGGTTGCTCATGGCCCAACCTGAATTAGGACGGCTCTTACCGGTTGATAGCCCACCTTTTCATTGTGTTATTGGGCCTATGACCTAAAAGCCCAATCCATTCACTATACATACCCATTCACTTGTCCAACATTAGACACAAGGAAAACATAGCCGTTCTTTTGTGCTCTTGAGAGAAGTCGACCATTCCCGTTTGCTTTGTGCCTTCTCTACCTTGCTTTGTGTTCTTGGTAGTGATTGTTCTTCTTCTTCTTAAGTTAATCTGTGTGGTTAACATTCTTGGCTATTTATCCTTCTTCCTCCATAGCTCTTTGTGGGCTGGAAATTCGGTTTTGGAGCAACCAAGTGAGGAAGTGAAGGTTTGTGGTGGTTTCATAGATTGTGGTGTTTGATTTGGAGACTGAGCCCGGTAATTCTTGGTGCAAAGTGTTGGTCTTCGATTTACATATGGTATCAGAGCTTTAGGAGTGATTTTTCAGATCAAAAATCGATCAAGAACAGACCTGGAATCGCGTGAACAGTGCTGCCAAATTTCTGGACAGGTTTCTTCAATCAGTCCGAGAACGTTTTTGGCTTTTCCGGTGAAACGAGCGACCATTTCAAGAAACCAACACCACAGGAGGCCTCTGCAGGTGGAGGCGAACCTCCCTGGGCGGCGCATGAGATTCCGGCCGGCGCGTGTGGCGGCGCGTGAAGCCCATGCGCAGAGAGGAGAATCGGCGCGTGGGGGACTTTATGGCCTCGACTTCTTCAGGCAGTTTGTTTGTCTTGATTTCCTGAACGTACTGATATTTTTGTTTAAGTGTTTCAGGTTACGCAGGGAAAGTTGGACCTTTTTGCCCCCGGTTGTTCGACGGTCGAGGCTGCAAAACAATTACTGAATTACTTTAGACCATAAATTGTGGCTCTAAAGCAATAATCTCGCAACTCTCGATAATTACGGACTCAGACAAGTCCGCTCTGGTAAATTGGCTTATCCCGTTAAATTTCAGCACTAGCGCGTCATCGTGTGGGGTGACATTAGGATTGGGGTTACCGTGAAGGGGTAACCATTGCTTGTGCTAGAAATTAGGAATTAATTGTTCGTAGCTGTTACGTGATTGAAGTTTGTTCTTTTGATTAACTACAGCATATTATCGTTTTGTGCGTGAAACTGTTTTTGTTGATATCTTTTTTGGTTGCATTGACTACTCCCTAGAATACCTAGTTCTGCTTTGTGTGACTTAATTGTAACTTTGTGTTTCTTGTTTGAAAATGACAACGCACAAATTTGATTTGGGAATTTTTAATGGAAAAGGTGATTTTTCTATTTGGCAACAGAAAATGAGAGGTATTTTGGTTCAACAAAAGGTTTCAAAAGCTATTGATGGGAGTTTTCCCGCTGATTTTTCAAAAGAACAAAAAGAAGAGGCTGATGAGCTTGCTTACACCTCTATTATTTTACACATGTCTGACACTGTTTTGAGAAAAGTTGGAAAACTTGATTCTACAAAAGAACTTTGGAAAAAGTTAGAGGATCTATATTTGCTCAAATCTACTCCTAATAAATTGTACTTGCTTGAAAGATTTTT
>CM032624.1:47882192-47918843 GCA_019097785.1 Fraxinus excelsior | reverse complement strand
TTCATAAAGATCAAGTGAGTGTCCCTCGTCCATTTGCTGAGAACAGCAAATTTTCAATGCGCTCCATTCTTACGGACGGACTTGCTAAGCTCAGTGATTCATCAGAGAAAGAAAATAATCCTGAGATGGCTGAACGTTTACCATTGCCAAAGCGTACAGGCAGAGCTTCTCTTTGTACAACTGCACAGATGATTTCTGCTGCTCCAGCTCAACGACGCAACTCTTTAATTCCATTACCCAGTTTACCTGGTATAGCCAAGCCTCTTCCATTCCTCCCCTTGACACCAATCCCAGCAGATACGAGAGAAGAGGTCAAGGAAGTTGAAGTTACTTGTTTGCCTAAACAGGCGCCGTGCGAGAGTCCTAAAGATACTAGAATTGGAAGTAAGAAGCTCAGTAGCATATTGAGACGAAGCCTTCACAAGAAAATCCAAATAAAGTCTCCAATGCAGCCATACATGCGAAGAATTGGAGTAAATGTCGGAATGGAAAAGGTCAGAGTTTCCATTGGAAGCCGAGGGAAAATGGGGTATAGAGCATTGCCAGGCAATGCTAGAAGAGCAGTAACAAAGGATACTCAGCAAAAGCAAAGCACCAGAGAAAAAGAAAGAGGATGGAACATTGGAACAACAACGCGATGAGCCATGATTTCTCCGGTTTCTTGTATTTATTGAACAAATAGGGCAAATTGGGAGACAGGTTCTTGTATTTGACAAACATATTTACGTTTATTCTTTCTGATGATGCTATCATCTCTTTGCGGCCTTGTATTTCTTTGAAGTAAATGTTACATTTGGTGTACATACTCACCCTGACAAGAAAATAGTATTATTGTTTGATTCTGGTAACGTAAGAATCAAGATAGATAATGTTTGGCTAAACTTAAAAGGTTTATTAGTACGGCAAGAATTACTTCCAAATAAGTACCAAATTATCTCTTAAAGTAAGAAAATTTACCACATTCAATCCACCAACGCTTACAAAAATGAGGCATTCTTACAATTCAAGGGGCAGTTGAAAAACAATAGAGAGCAAACCAGTAACAAATTTCATTTCACACAGGTAAGCACAGTCAAAGATAACTTTCAGATTTCCGGAAGAAAAAAAAAGTTCGAAAAATAATGTTACTAACAAATCTCAGATGTTATGTTTCCAATACGAGTATGATTTTGTATGGCTTCCAATTATGTGGTTTTCTCCAAAAACCTGGTCAGTTAGTATACTTGCTCTACATCCAACTTCCAAAATTGATACAAATACATCTAAAGATAGGAGGCTATAATGGAGTTTAACTGACCTGAAAGAAAGAAAAGATTGCTTAAGTATACATTTCACAACCAAGTACTGTCAACAAAGCATGGCTTACACGAAACAGAGAGTTGTCATTTACCGAAGCCATCCTACTGCATCTTGTAATTTTTGCCATAAGCTAATTTCTTGTGCAGGAGGCTCTGAAACTAATTTCTCCATTGTCTTCTCGACTGAAGGGACAATTTCTTAAACGAATTGGACAGATTCTGATAGTCGATTAAGCAGGTTCACCAAAGCAATTACTTCGTTTCTTTGCAATTGCAGCTGAGAGAAAGAGAAAGAAAGAAGAGTTTTACTAATGCAGTAGTGTAACATTAATCCACTACGGAACTTACAGGCTGGTTGGGAAAATTTTGACTATCAACAGAGAAAAGAATCTTCAATGCAGTCCCAAGACCAAGAACCTGAAGTTTTCCCCATAGACGACACTTCTTGCATCCAACGCAATCCATGATAGCGCTGCAGTTTACCAGAATAGTGACCAAAACTTAGACCCAAAATTGAAAAACGTAGAAGAATTGGAATGTATAATTGCAACTTCATCAATTTTATTCCCCTAAAGTTCAAAGCACAAATCTTCTCTGATTAAAGATTGCGTTATTGTTGCCCAAGCAAGAGATTATTTAGAATCCAGATCCCATTAGGAAATCAATTTCTAGGCTTTTAAAACGATAATCTGCGGAGCTGATAACCAAGTATATTGGAAGGTGGTATAGAAACCTGATGTCTCGGAAATGCTTTTGGATCTCTTGCTTCAGTAATCAGGCCCACTTTGTCCTTTCCAAAATTTAGCTTCATCAAATGGAAATGGACATGCAGCCTGCAGTTTTGATTATACAGTAACTGATGCATTAAAGATTGTGCTTTCAGGTCCTCTTGAGGGTTACCACTGTCATACTCGGCCTGCTCCAAGTAATTAGTTGCCTGAATATGATATCAAGAGTGAAGGGGCTGAGACTGTATCACTTACAGCTAGTAAATAAAGATCCATGAACAAAATACTTGGAGGGCTTACTTTTGTCACAGCTCAAAGAACAAAGAGGAAAGTGAAATACAAGTTCCCAACATGATTAGGATACTGAAAAACTCGATCATATGCTAATTCCAGATTTCTGACCCACTGAAAGAGCAGCAAATTGATTAGGTTCTTTTTAATACATTCCAAAGCAATATGGTTCAGGTTTCTATTTTAGTAAAACTGTTGGTTTTAAAATAATATCCAAGCATGTTCTCGGGAATGTTTAAAAAGGAGTAATCCGGCATTGAGGGGGGTTTTTTCTTCATGATGCGAGACGTAGACCCTCAAGGTGTAAACCAAATAAATGTCATAAAACTATTAAATGCAAAATAAGCAAGTAATAAACCATAAACAATAGTCAAAATTCATAATCGAAAATTTTAAAGTGTGCAAACAAAAATAGAGAAATTTATATAGTTACGGAAATGAAACTATTACTTTAGTTGGCGAGGCAATAGACAATTTCCAAAGTGGGTCTATGAGAAATACGACTTTTAAATATTTTAAAGGGAGCAGTGGGCTATTCCAAGATTTCGTCTATCAGAATTTTCAATGTTCTGTGGGTCCACTCATGAGTTAGGAAAATTAAGGAGAGCACGTCTCAGAAGCCTTGAGGCAGTGTAGTGAGCATGCCTCACTCAGTTGAGACGTACGTCTCCAAAAACAGCCTCACGATCAGCTCCTTGAGGTTTTTTTTGTTCACCTGAGGTGAGCGTTAAGGCAGGCCTCAATTGGCATTTTTTTAAACCAAGTCCTCGAGGATGTTTGACTGCTTCCTGTCTCGAAGGTTTTCCACGGTAGTGAATAAAGGAAAAAAATAACAAAAAGAATATAAATAAAAATTATTGAAGGAGCATGTCCTCGGCTATGTTCGAATGCTTCCCATGTAAAGGAAATAAAAATAGAACATAATAATAAAATTTTGAAAGAAATGAGGGGGAAAGTTATACCGGATTTGTAGTTTCATCAAGCAGGTAGTCGGAGGCAATGTGTATTGAAATCGAGGAGTGCAGGCCTCATATTAAGAGGATGTTTGGTGTAAATTAAAATCTGATTTTAAGTGGATTGTGATAGGAGTTTTTGAAATGTGGGACCCATGAAAAATGTGGTTGATATTGATTGTTTGACTTTGACTTAGATTAAAATCAAATTTTAATCCCGTCCAAACAGGCCCTAACTTGTATAAGATTTTTTTTCTGGCAAATCTCTCCAGATGCATCTGCAAAGAAAAATGGGCACAAATCGAGATTTAGGATCATAGTACGAAACATAATTTATGAGTAGTTATTATTGATGTTGCAGGGTTATCTGGCAATAGTTTAAATTGCGTAACGAATATCCCAGCCCAACTAAAAGGTTTTTGAAGACTGCTCAATGTAATTGGAAAAAAATTAAAAATTAAAAAATTATGAAAGCAATAGCATATACTACTGATTCACTAAAAGAACAGGAAAGAAGGGAAAATAGAGATTGAAGAACACAAATCATTCCTTGTAGAAAATCACCTGCAATTGTTCTACAAGTTAAACACATTCCTAAATTTATAAGTTGTATATCATTCGGAAGTTTATTGAACAAAAAGAGTAGACCATCTGGATACATGAAGAGGAGATACAACAATTACCATTTTCAGTATCATTCGTCCATGGATTATCCACTTCTATCCAGCCCCTAGAGGCCTTTACAACAGCAGCCTGTGGCTTTCCTTCTTGACATTTTAAATCATCAGATGGAAGACTGTGTTTAATTGGCCTCTTAAAGATTTCAGGGAATTCATTTTCTGGACATTCACATACACTACAGTCATGCAGCTTGCACATACCATCATCGGGCCAACAAGGGCAGTCGCACCACAACTTAACCTGCAATGTTAGACGGATTACATCAGGCTTGAATATTAATACGGCAAGTAATCAATCTGATACCACAGTAAACATAGAACCAGCTAAATGATTTTTGATCTTGTTTCCTTCTATTTTTCCCTTTTCGAATAAACATCACATGATATTGGCTGTTGGTTCATTATTAACACAGCTAACAAGAACAAGGTATTTCACAAATCCGAAATTATGCAACATTTTTTTTTTATGAGGTAACCATAACAACGTTGTTTAAAATGTGAAGAAGAATAAAAAACAGAAAATATACAGAGTAAAGTAAATAAGCAATTTCCAGCACTAAAAATATTTGCCATGTTAAGAACTTCAGATTTCAGTAGCAACAAAACTATCTCGTAATAATTGTGCTGCAGCTTGTTTTGCATGACTAAAAATTCTAGCCCTATTATAGGAGGACATCCAGAAAACTAGTAAATTTGGTCTTAACGTTTGGTCATTCTGCTAGCATTTCCATTTCTAAGAAACAATATTTCGTTGGACCTCAGAATCTACAATCATGTTGCAGACTGCTGTGATTGCCTTTGCATGTGAAGATCATCATAATGTTATATATGGGTATAAAGATGAACTTGTGGCTCATACTTGCGATTTTTCCCAGTGAAACCATTTGATGGTTAATAATGACCAGATTATTCAGTTGGCTAAAAAATTAAGTACATTTCACAGCAAGGTCTTCTTTGCAATTGTATGAAGCTATGCAGTCGGTCATAATCAACCATGCATAATGCTTTCAATTTTATTATATTTACTAAATTTGCATGAAGCCTAAAAAGAGATTGTAAGAACATTATCTAGACAAATAGATTTGGCATTAGTTTATTATAAGATTTTGTAATAGTAGACACTATTGGTTCACATCCAACCTTAAAATATCGGAAAAATGGAGTAATAACATGCTCTTGAAGTAATGGGTGTAGTACTGCCCCATTAAGAATGTCTACTGTCTCATAATCGCGACAGCAGTCCTCAACAATGCCTGCATATTTTCGAGAGTCCTGCAAAAGATGGCAAGTAAAAGAACCAAATAAGTCACTTTCAGCCTATCGAAGATGTAGAAAATCATTTTCTCCCAAGATCAAATCATCAAAACAACAGAGTGAGCATGCGATGCAGCTGCAAGAAATATGATCAAGCACTCGAGAAAACAAGAGGAATCATAATGTGCATAATAAAATAAACTGTTCTAACCAACTTTTATCTTAACAAGCTAGTTTATCTACACACAATCTTGTTTTAAAAGATTCTAAAGTCTTTTATCTTTTAAGAGTGTCCTGAAATTCTCAGACGGTTTCGACAATATAAGCCTAATCAAATCAACCTTCATTTGGCACTATCTAAGCACTGTTCGCTTGTATCTAAACAAAGCCATCCTGTACAAATTATGCAGAAAACTAAGTGTATATGTATACATTCATAAATTGCTTGTAAATCCAAACCTTCCAGCAATAAATACAGGGTGGAATACACAGTTATTATCTCATCGTATTAATACCCCGTTTGGTTTGGATTAAAATCCAATTAAAATTTCAAGTCAAAGTCAACAATTAATTTTAACCACCCATTTTATGAACTCACGACTTTTTAATCACACATTTCATCAACTTTTATCAAAATCTACTAAAAATCTGAATTTACTTTCTATCAAACAGAGGGTAAATAATGATAATTAATTGGGAACGAAAGAGCTCGTAGAAGAAAAACAAAATAGTCACTCAAACTCTCACAGGCTGATATTATTCTTTGAAAATAAAAAAAGGGCCAATATACTTGCCCAAAAAAGGTAAATATTATGCAATGCCTACAGACTGTACAACTACTAGAACCAATATAATTGCTAACTGATTGCATGAATTACATATTGGCTAATTGATTGTAATTTAACATTAATTTGAAAAATGGATTATTCTTTCTCTCCAATTATACTTTAGCTTTTCACAAATTCAGAAATCCGAAAAACTCACACATGACTCAACCTCCATACAAGAAAATTTAAAGCTAAATTACACAATAAGAAACTGCAAGAAATGATAAAAAAATTTCAAAAAAAGAAGCTAAAACCTGAGCATATTGACAAGACTTGTGATTCTGACTTCTGAGCATGCTTAGATGTGAGTGCTATTGCCACTAACACCACCACCACAGCCCCTATCGCCGCCCATTTCCTCCCTTTCTTCGACTCCTTATTCCCTACAACCACCTGAGCTTCCACCCTCTATAAAACGCTTATAAATCTTTCTTGACTGTACGTGTATCTATGAACAAATAAAACCCACAATCTAAAATTCCGAAAAAAAATGAAAGAACAAATCTTGTAAGTTGTACCTTTCTTTGTTTTGGGTTTCACACACACACACACTAAGCCCGTTTGTTTTCCATTTTCACCCCATTTTTAAAAGAAATGTTACCATCCAAGTTGGCTCACAAAGTTGATGATCCAGTGCTTTCTGGGACCCACTTATCTTTTTTTATTATTATTTCACAATTTTCATTTGCAATTATATTTTTTAAGACTTTACTTGGTGTGTATATATATATACACACACATGGAGTATCCATGAAAGTTGATTTGTAATCATAACTAAATCCTCCATTTTTGATTTGTAGGGTAAAAAAATTTGAAGCAAAATAACTATTAAACGATGACTTTGATTTACAAAAGACATCGACATATTGTTTTAGCTCGGTGGAAACAAAATCATTTTCCTTAAGATCCTCTCAAATAGAGGATTCCATACCTTGAAACTTTATGTTCATAATGATATCATGTTTGCTTTTGGTACTCAAGAAATGCAAAATTTGATTGAACTTATATTTGCTCAGTGGATACAATCGGCTCATGGGAAAACTTCATGTGGATTCTATATACTTTTATCTTCAAAGAGCGGTTCGACATTCAATACAGGTTCATGTGAGAGTTATGAACACTCCAATGAACATATATTATGTACACCAAAAAAATTTCTTTTTTTAATAATATGCAAAAAAATGATGGCACATTACAATTACAGATTACGAAAATTTGTCAGCTTTTTAATACTACAAAAATGTCAAAACAGAACCACCGAAACACACAGAGTTAGTGCAGGAGCTTTGGTGGACGTGAAGGCACCCGGACGCTCCCACCTATACACTTTCATCAATTTTTGTAAGGGTCGTTTGATTTGGCGGAATTTTCCATGGATTTCCTACTTCCACTTTTTGATTGTTTGATAAGTTAAATTTTTCACGGAAAATGTTTTCCTCCCTTTTCGTAGGTACAACCATTTGATGCACAAATGATGGAAAATGTTTTTTCACCTAATAGGTGGGAAAACATTTTCCACCTTTTTTTTTTAGTAATGGCAACAAATTCTATCAACCATTGTAAAAAAAAAATTTCATTTTTGTTGACAATTTCTATGCAAAACAAAGTCAAACGAATATGGTAATTTTTTCTAATTGTTTAAAAAAAAAATTTACTTTTTGGTAATTGGAACAAATTCTAGACGTATTGGTAAAAAAAATATCACTTTAATGGACAATTTTTATAAAAAACGAAGTCAAACGGACACCAAACTTTCAACATTTTCCAGGTAGAAAATTATATCAATCAAACACAATTAATTATAATTCTCAGTAAACAAATTCTAGGCAATTCAATTCCCAATAAAACATTTTTTCCACTCATTTTTCACCTTTACAATCAAACGGACCCTTAGTGCAAATAGATTCGGTCGAGTATTGGTGAACGTTCTCCAGAGCGTGGGGTGGGGTTCCCTATACACTTTCATCAATTTATTATTATGCAAATGTTAATGGAAATTTCAAGGTCCCCATTAAACCATTATTATTCCCCGTTAGATTATAATATAATTTTCTCATTCTTTTTATCAACATTTTCCAAAAAAAATATTACATGTAAATTTAAAAAAAAAAAAAATTCCTTCTTTTTTAACTACACATTCTTCAAAAAATTACTATTCATCTCATTATAATGTAGAATAATGAAGCCATGAAGCCAAACGAGAGCTTAAAATGGAGCGTGTAGTTACGAGCGAGTTGGATAAGGGGAGTTCATTGACACGCGAAAGTTTTTGATCAGGTCACGTTAATTGAACCAATAGGAATTTGTATGGTGGCACGTCGGCGAGTCGATATTGGTTGTGCGGCTACAGAGTAGATAATCTCATTATTTTTTTTTTTTTTATTAGTAAATTTTTAAACGATATGCTTATTATCCAGAATACACTCATACTCGATTTTTCTAGGTTGCAAAGAACCATGTAGATCATGGGTCCACTGTCCACACCTTCAGTTCCATGTTTGGCAGTGTTAAAAGGTACAATTCAATCAATACACGTAGAGGTTTGAGTTATTTTTCTTGAGAAGGTTGAACTTTAAAAATGGTTCGATTCGATTTTGATGCACATTTAGGTACCAAATAGATCCAATGCATTGTTGGATTACAACTTTTTCGAAAACTTCGGGAAAAAGCATGAAAAAAAAGGCTCGAATAGTACAAGAATGAAATGGGCAATTTCTTGATCTAGTAAATAGTATCATAGCTCATTTAGCTCAAACGATTAATTCGATTTGTTTGATACTCAAACGAGCTCATGAATTTTAAGATTGACATTCTTAGATGAACCACCATATTGCAAATGCGTGTTAAAAGGAAAAATCTTCCATAGAAAGCACGCAAGGATTTTGGTTATTCAACTTAATCAAGATACATTTTAAAAGTAACTTGAGTATTTTTTTTAGCTTAGCCAAACGTGCACCAACTCCAACCGCCCTATTCTTTTTCTTATATATCTAGCCATTTCTTACATCCTTCTACTTAGAATCCCTCGAAAATAATTCTTGAAACCAGTCCTAAACACACACATTTGGTGACATTGAGGTTTTCTTGTTAGAATCAAGAAAATGGCTGGCGACGAATTGATTTTGTTGAATTACTGGGCAAGCATGTTTGGAGCCAGGGTTAAAATTGCACTAGAAGAGAAGGGACTTAATTATGAGTACAGGGAAGAAGATTTGCCAAACAAGTCTCCACTGCTCCTGCAAATGAACCCGGTTCACAAGAAAATTCCAGTCTTGATTCACAATGGAAAACCAATTTGTGAATCAAATATTATAGTTCAATACATTGATGAGTTTTGGAATGATAAAGCTCCACTTCTGCCCTCTGATCCTTATGAAAAAGCTCAAGCAAGGTTTTGGGCTGATTACATTGACAAAAAGGTATATACTATGCACTTATTTTATCCTTATTGTATTTAAGAATTACTCTTAATTAATCTTGAAAAGAATGGCTTCTCATATCATATTAAGTTGCTTGCCTCATTTTTTAAAACTCAATTATTTCTTATCAAAATCTATTGAAAATATAATTTGTAGCTAAACCAAACACATGCTTATCCTTAAACTTTGAGTTACAATTGTGGGATTTTGCAATTGTAGTTGTATGCTTCTGGGGGGAAGATAACATGGTGTAAGAACAAAGAAGAGGCAGAAGAGGGCAAGAAAGAAGTGCTAGAAATCTTCAAAGTGTTAGAAGGAGCATTGGGGGACAAGCCTTATTTTGGAGGTGAAAACTTTGGATATGTGGATATTTCTCTTATTGGATTCTACATGTGGTTTCATGCCTATGAAACCATTGCCAATTTTAGTATAGAGGCTGAATGTCCAAATCTAATGACATGGGTTAAGAGGTGCTTAGAGAGGAAGACTGTTGCCAAGTCTCTTAGTGATCCCAAAACTGTCTATGAAATAGTGCTCAAGTTCAGAAAGATTAGGGGGTTGGATTAGAGTATTAAGGAGTTCTTTATGTTTCAAAATAAACCCGAATAGTCGAATTCGGGCTAACATAGAGTTATGTGTCGTTCATTTTAGGTTTCGGAGGTACGAGTCTTAGTTGTGTCTTGTCGTGGGGTGATTCTCAATGTTTTATGTAATGAAGACACTCAGTTGTGTCTCGTAGTTTATTGGTTTGGTTATTTGCATCCGTATTAGGTTTAGGAGTTGGAGTCTGAGTTTGAGTTGTGTCTTATCGTGGGGTGATTTTTAATATATTTTGTAAAAATGAAAACATTCAGTTGTGTCTCGCAGCTTATTGGTTTTACTATCTGTTTTGCACCCTTCTTGTTTTCCTTAAAATTTCTGCCTTAGAATCAGCAGTTGTGTCTCGTAGTTTATTGGTTTTATTATCTGTTTTGTACCTTTCTTGCTTTCCTTAAAATTTCTGCATTAGAATCGGCAAAAGAACATAAAACAAATCGTCTTGGTTTTTTAAGGTCAATTGTCTTATGGGGTGTGAAATACAAAAAGACAAATACATCGGCAGAAAATATTTTCTTTTTCACGTTCGAGTTTCATCGTGAAAATTGTCTATAATGAAGACATGAACCAATTTCTAAAAGCGAAAAATTGACAAATATGTACATAAAATAAGTCATGTAAACTCATACTAAGTCACATATTTGATACTTGCGTCCGCGTGAAACCCGAAAACCTTTGGGATCGTTGTACAAATAATAATATTTGTCAATTAAAGAGTATCATTCTTACGAAGAATAATGTTTAATTTGTAGTTCAATAGATTTTATCAAATTCGAATTGTAGCAACAAAAGATAATTGTGTTTTGTTATTTATACTAATTTCTACTCTAAGAAAACAAATAAATATGATGTTTGTCTAATATGTGAATGTTTGTATTGGAATCGTGAATCTCCCTATTCTTATTTAATTCAATTTTTATTTTTAATCTAGTACATTTATGCATTTAAGACAATCGATAATCCACTGTTATTCAATATTCTTTTCTAAGATATATTAATCATGTGTTTAACACGACCCGGTCATATTCTTAATCCGAATTCATATGAAAAATATGCATTGATTCACAGAATTTACCACACATGATTGCACATGTCATAGATATTATTTCTAATACATATTATCCATGGTTGATTTTGCCACGTTCTAGACTTATTGTGAGTATTCCAACACTACAAAAAGTAACTTATTATCTAATTGATGATCAAACAATCAAATAGTTCAATGAGAATGCAAAACCAATAAAGAAAAATATAGAAATACTAAACTAATTATCTTGAATTAAAATAAACAAACAATAGGGTTCATCATTCATCCAAGACAATGAAAAAATTAGCCTAACATTCTTATAATTAAATTATACAAGAATAATTGGAAAAATATCACCCGAAAATAAGAAAGATGGAAAAAGTAGGAAAAATCTACGTTCTTAACTCAAATCTTAAAATCGGGATATGAATCTTCAAAATTATTGTATGATTTGTGTTAATTGATGTATAGACTTGTATGCCAAAATATGGTTTCAATGATAGCCTGAAAATTCGAAGCATAATATTTTCGGTTGAAAGTTGTTATGTGATAATACTTGGACTATATTTCATCCATTTGGATTCTTTCCTCACCCAATTGATACCTAACACTCTCAAATTCTCAACATGAGGTTCAACATAACTTTTGAGTATTTTCATTTCAATCCTCGAATTTTGTATTTGATGCAATTGAGCAATTTTCCACATCTTTGCATTCTTTTCTCCAATTATTGAACAAACATTGAGTTTTACCTACAAAATGAAATATAACACAAATTAGATAGTATTTTATTCAAAAAACAGTAAAATATCATCGTTTAGAATCTAGAATAAGTTTAGAAACTACACTTATCAACTTGTTTTATTACTTTGAGCATGCTTGAAGCTTGTTGAATATGTTGAATGCATCCACATTAGCATAGAATTGTGTTGTACGAGACAATGTTGTGTTGTGTTGTGTTACGATCCAGTAGTTGTAGTTGAGTTGTGTAATGTTATGTGGTGATTACTCCTAAAGAATAACGTAATAGTTGTAGCACAACTTTGAGGTGTTGATTCTATAGGGAGATAATTAAAAATACTTAAAGGATTCGAAAAGTGAATGTTCTTTTGAATGTGTGAAAAGAATTTATTTGTTTGAATGAAAATGAAATTAAGGTTTGAAATAATGAAGCGTAAAAATTCCCTCAATTGGATTTGGTTGCTCAATATCAGTGATTTATTTTTATAACTCAATTTGATATGATCAATCTTGTTTCTCTAATAGGAAAAAATGTCATTAAAATCAGTTTAATTCAAAGATTAACTCTCCTGCCATAGCATTCATAGTTTTGTTTACTAGAATAAAATTCAAAAACAACAATATACTTGAAGTATAAAGCTGTAATGAATTAAAACTTAAACATCATTCAATAAAGAAAGCGTGACTAAATCTATAAAAAATTTAATAAAAGTTTAGTCAATTTCAATATACTTTTATGAAAAGAAGATCTAAACCATACATTTTTTTAAAATAAAAATCTAAATTTATTAATCAAATAATGTTGAAATCACCGAATCAAATTGAGTTCCTTCTTAACTTTACCAAGATGTTTAGTTCTCCATAAAATTGTTGGTTCTCCTCTTGTTTTTCCTCCTTGATTGTTGTTCAAAAAATGTCCTTTTTGGTTGTCTTCTCGTGCCAAAGTCCCCAAGAAGATTAGAATTCGAATGGGTTAGAAAGGAATCCAAAAAGTTGAAAATTCTCATTTTCTGCTAAAGGAGTTGCGGTGCCCACTACCTTTGTTGCGACGCAAGCATTCTGCTTTTCCAGGTAGAGTGTCAGTGCAACGTCGACCATTTTTTCTTTTCTTTTTTTATAGATCCATTCTTGTTCGGATAAAAACATGAAATTAAACGCATGAACGGGATTATCAATTATTTTAAAGTAAATAGAATAACACTTCAAGAGCATGAATTAATTCATATGATTTCTATTTACTTTTTAGCATAGTAATTTGGTGTTTAAAGTACACTTTCGCGCACTTATCATGTGGCGACTTTCAATGTGCTTTTAATAAATAATTGAATAAAAGAACACAAAATAGCAGAAAAATGAAAAAATTCATTGTACGAGGACTAAATTGGCATGGGCTGCACAAATAAATTTATTGTAAGGATTAATGTGCATTACGTGGAAGTTTTTGACTTTGGCAAGAATAATGAATTTAAATTGGTATTGAAATTTTATTGGACCTCAAATTGGACTAGACATTGGCTGCTGAGAATCAGGGGAGTAACGGGCAGAATTGAGAGGAGAGAAAACAGTTTTTCGGCAGCAAATTATAAAGGAGCCGGCAGCCAAGAGAGCGTAGTGGTCGGCAGTCAGGGGCTGAAATTATATACACATTCACGCAACACAAAGGCGGCTTTGGTGAAATTGGAGGACGACAAGCCAGCAGCTTCTTTTGAAACAAAAAAAGGTGCAGAAATTATATATATGTATATATTCACGTACAAAAGGCGACAGATTGAGGCTGGATAGTGGTGGAAAAAAAAAGGCAACAATTTATTATTATTACACCCACAGCCGGCTGGATTTTGGGAGAAAAGTCAATTGCTTCAGGGAAGAAAACAGGGAATTAATATTATACATATGCACGCATGGTGGGCGGCTAAAGAAAAGGAGGCAGATTCAACGGGAATTAATTATGTTTCGTCAATTTTTGATGATATCTTTCTATTATTGCGTGTTTAATTTCAAAATTGTGAGTGACTAAATATTTTTATTATTAAGATTGAGGATGTAGCTTAAGATTTTTATTATATGTTTAATTTTAAGATTTTCATGTCATTTTAATATTTTTTAATTAATTATCGTGTGTTTAATGCTTTAATTGTCTGCGCAATAATTAATTGACTTAGGAATAATACTGAGATAGAGATGTGATGTATAGTTATAGCTCATGCAATAATTGATATTGATATTATAAGAGGTCGAGAGATAATTATAAGTTATACGATCTTTGTTGAATTCTCATAGATAAATGTGTTCATATGTTTGAATTTACATAGAGATGTAGTAAGTTCGGACAAATGAATAGGATTAGTGTTGCTCGATAGAGATCACTAAATACAATATGTTAATTCGATCGTTGACACTATGAAAAATTGTTGAATAAATCAGAATTAAATGTATGATAAATAACATAAGTGAAATCGAAAATCTTAATTATCCAATCACATAATCTTATCTACAGTTTTAATTTGAATTCGTTATTTTATTTATTAGAATTTCGTTTAAAAAATAAAATTTGATTTGATCATTATTTACTATTTTAATTTTAATTGAAATTAAGTTAGTTTAAAATTTTATAGCATATAATAGTCTCTGCGAGAAGATTTTCGGATTTAATAAATTCATTTTATTATTTGTCACAATTCGTACATTTGCGAAATTTCACTAACACTTTTCTCATTATAAATTCTTTAGAAAAATATCAAAATTTCTAAACTAATTTCATAAATTTAATATGATGACGACAGCAATGACTTAATTCTGTCGAGTAATTTTTTCCAGAATATACTTATATTCGATCTTTCTAGGTTGCAAAGAACCACAGAGACCATGGGTCCACCGTCCCCACCTTCAATTCCTTTGGCAGTGTTAAAAGGTACAATTTAATCAGTACACGTAAATGTTTGAGCTACTTTCTTTAAAAAAATTGATCTTTAAAAGTGGCTCAATCCGAACAGACCTCAAGCATTGTTGGATTACAACTTTCTCGAGACCCTCAGGAAAGCATGAGAAAGAAAAGGCTCGAATAGTATAATTCCTCCGTCACTCAAGAATGAAAGTGGGTGATTTCTTGATCGAATTAATATAGTATCATAACTATTTAGTTCAAATGTCAAACGAGCACCCCAGTTTCAAGATTGACATTCTTAAACGAGCCACCACGTTGAAAATGCATAATAATGGAAAAATCTAGGGTTGTCCGTGGGTCTGATCGATTCGATTCGGTTATAAAATTTTCGAGTATTTAATAAATGGAAGCGTCATGTCCAAATATAATTATGGAACGGTTCGAGTTCGGTTCCATTCGATTCCATACCATAATTAAATTGTTTAAAATTTACAGCAACACTATATAAATATAACTAATGACATTTAATTCGTAACTTTTGCAAATTAACGTAACATATTTCAAAAATATATAAATAACTAGCTGTCGAATAACATTGATTCAATGCATACAAATACTAAAAAAGTAGATATTAATATTAAAATGTCGGTGATCCATATCAATAATTCATTTGATTTAAGCAACCTGCCTACATAAAGAAACTGAAATATCAATAATTCATAGGCTAATTGGGCTTTAAAATTAAAATTAGGGAAAAATTCATGGTTCATGCATTAACTTTCACGAAATCAAAAATTATGAAATGATCTGATTTATTTAATTAATTTGTTAATTTATTTAGAAAAATAAAATAATTTAATTAATTCAATAAAAAAATTTATTTAGTTTCTGTTCTTCGGTTCTTGGTTAGACACGAGACCCGATTCAAACACATCGGTTCTCGATTCGGGTACCCGTCCGAGCATTTAACTTATGAAGAATCACTCGATTCAGTTCGAGACTTTTGGACACCCCTAGAAAAATCCCACATAGAAAACACAAAAGGGTTTTGGCTTATTCAACTTAAAATAATGACATTTAAAAGTAACTTTCAACTTTTAAGTATATTTTTTAGCATTGGCAAACATGTAATAAATACAACATCCCTAATTCTTTTTTATTTATGGTCCGTTTGATTGCAATAGTGGAAAATGGGTGGAAAGAAAATGAATTCCAGAAAAAGTAATTGCCTATAATTTGTTTTCTAGGGAACTGTTAATTAAATATGTTTGATTGCTATAATTTTTCACTCGGAAAATTTTAAAATTTTGGATTTTTTTGTATTCGTTTGGCTTTGTTTTACATGAAAATTATCCATTAAAGTGATAATTTTTTCACAGTTGGTTATAAAATTTGTTTCCATTGCCAAAAAGTAAAAAGAAAAAAAAAACGAAAAAAATGAAATTTCCTAAAAAAAAAAAAAATCATCAAAGTTTAGTACTTGTTTGGCTTTGTTTTACATGAAAATTATCTATTAAAATGAATTTTTTTATTAAATATTGGTTATGAAATTTGTTTCAATTGGAATAATAAAGTGATAATTCTATTTTCCCACCTTTTTAGGTGGGAAAATCATTTCACTTCACGCGTAGAAAATGGCGCGTGAGGTGAAATCTTTTTCCACAATTGACATGGAAAATTTTGGACATCAAACACTATAAAACATTAAAAATGGAATTTGAATTTCATTTTTCATGGAAAATCCATGCTATCAAACGAGGCCATATATCCACCCATTTCTTACTTACTTTCTATATGTCCTTTTCCTTTTGAAAATAATTCTTGAAATTCCAGTCTACACACACATTCTTTGGCATTGAGGTTTTCTTGTTAGAATCAAGAAAATGGCTGGCGATGAATTGATTTTGTTGAATTACTGGATAAGCATGTTTGGAGCTAGGGTTAGAATTGCACTGGAAGAGAAGGGGCTTAATTATGAGTACAGGGAAGAAGATTTGCAAAACAATTCTCCACTGCTCCTGCAAATGAACCCGGTTCACAAGAAAATTCCAGTCTTGATTCACAATGGAAAACCAATTTGTGCATCAAATATTATAGTTCAATACATTGATGAGTTTTGGAATGATAAAGCTTTACTTCTGCCCTCTGATCCTTATGAAAAAGTGTTGGAAAATTCCAACATATGGGGCCACACATGTAATATATTAAAATGTGTGGTGCTATTGTTTAAAGAAATTAGTCAACTAAAGTGATCAACTAAATATGTATTTTGACTAATGGGTATTAGGTTTCATGGGAATATAGGGCCCGTTTGGTACGGATTCTCCAAATTCTACAGTAAATCAATTCTTATTTTCAACCATACATTCTTCAATAAAATAATATTTTACATCACATCAATAATTTTTTTTCTTTTTCAACCACACATTTCTCATCATATCACTATTCAAAATTAATTCTTCCCCCAAAAAATCCCTCCCGAAGAAGCTCATATAGTGTAGAGACCGAAAAATTTGTTTTAAATTGTTGAAGGGGTTGATTTGAAACAAATAAAAGATAATGATCATTCATTATCTAATTATAATAAGGGGTCATGGTTCCCAATTGTAGGTGGTTCTTCTAGATTCTCTACATCCCCATCAATGGAGATCAAAAGGATGAAGAGGAGACCATGAATCAATTGGAAGATCATAACCAATTCAAGCGAATAATCAGACATCTATGAATCTATAGTTCAAGGTACGCTTCCGTTTTCATTTTGAAATTCTCATTGATTTCAACATGGATAGTTACAAGATTGATTATTGATTGTTTTGGATAGATAATCATTTTCTGTTTTTCTATCAAGTGGTATCAGAGTCGATCCATTGTTGAATCATTGAGAAATTAAATTTTGAATTTTTGAATTTTATGGTTTGTATGATTTTATTGCTATCTTATGCAATTTGGATTAATATTACATGAAATTTAGCATGTAATAATATGGTTTTTTGATATAATTAAGATTTTCTTCTTTATCAAGAAAAAATCAGATTTTGAAATTGAGATTGGATTATTATATGGATGTAGATCTGTTAAAAGGATTTTAGTATATTAAAAAAAAATTGTGGCAGCCGCCGTCGGCAACAGGGCTGCTGCTGCTGTAAATAATTTGGCACTTGTTGCACATTTTGATCTTGAGCTACATCAGATGGATGTTAAGACGGCGTTTCTAAATGGTGACATTGATGAATCGATCCATATGGTGCAATCATAAAACCTTGTGTCAGAAGACCAAAGAATATGGCTTGCAAATTAAAGAAATCAATTTATGAGCTCAGGCAAGCTTTCTGTTAAGGGTACCACAAATTTAATCAAATAATTGTGTCATCTGGTTTCGAGATGAATGCTGTTGATGATTGTGTGTATCACAAGTTCAGTAGGAGTAAGCATATTTTCCTGATTTTGTGTGTTGATACTGCTTGCCACTAAGGATATAAACATGTTGCACGAAACCAAGAGATTTCTATCACGAAATTTTGAAATGAAAGATCTTGGTGACACCTCTTTTATATTAGGGATTCAGATACATCGAGATCGTCCTTGAGGTATTCTTGGATTGTCACAAAAGAGCTATATTGATAAAGTACTTAAAATGTTTGGCATGCAGGACTATAAATCAGGTGATACCCCTATTGATAAGGGAGACAAATTTAGTCTTAATTAACGTATTAGGGATAAATTTAAAGAAAATGAAATACTTGAAATTCTCTATGTTTCATCAATTGAGAATTTAATGTATACTTAGGTTTATATAGATCCGGATATAGCATTCATTGGAATGCTAGACAGATATTTAACTAAATTTGGGATGGAAATCTGGAAAGCAGGCATAAGGTTATTCAGTATTTTTAGAGAACTAAGGATTACATGATCATATTCAGGAAAATCAGACCAATTGGAGATCGTTGGATATTCTGATTATGATCATGGAGTTTGACTGCAAAATATTGTCATTGGGCTGCATATTTTGGATGGAATTGAAAGATCATTTAAGTTATTTTATGACAATAACAATCTTGTATTCCAACGGGAACATGACAATGTCAAAGTTTAAAGACATTGAGTTCCTAGTTGTAAGGAAAGAATTCAGAGTGGTTAGATTGATATAAAACATATAAGGACAAACTTCATAATCATGAATCCACTTAATAAATGGTTACCACCCAAAGGTTTTTCATAAGCACAATGCTCTATGGGTGTTGCATCTTTTGATGATATGCCAATTTAGTAGGAGTTTGTATTTGAATGTTGTTTGTTTTAGACACATGTTTTGTCCATGGATATTCGATTTATTTCAGAAATAAAGTATCCAGTTTAGTTACACTCTGATTAAAGTTTATAATTGATCTCACTTAAGAAATAAGATTGGACCAGTTGGAAATAGACATGTTTGGATCACATAACATGTAATTTCCATACTACACTCCCATGATTGATCTATGTCATTTGGTTGTATAGGTGTACGTGACCATTGATGAATTTAGTCATGATTAAATGTGACGAAAATCGTTTTGATCCTATATCAATATGACTAATGGACGAGATTGTTTGGAAATACCCATAATAACGATAGCAAAAATTTGAGCTCATATGATTATGCACATTTGAAAAATTATATGTATGGCTCAATAGGAGATTGTTGAAAAATTCCAACATATGGGGCCACACATGTAATATATTAAAATGTGTGGTGCTATTGTTTAAAGAAATTAGTCAACTAAAGTGATCCACTAAATATGTATTATGACTAATGTGTATTAGGTTTCATGGGAAGATAGTGTAGAGATTGAAAAATTTGTTTTCAATTGTTGAAGAGGCCGATTTGAAACAAATGAAAGATAATAACCATTCATTATCTAATTATAATAAGGGGTCATGGTCCTCAATTGTGGATAGTTCTTCTAGATTATCTACATCCCCATCAATAGAGATCAAAAGGTTGAATAGAAGACCACAAATCAATTGGAAGATCATAATCAATTCAAGCGAAGAATCAAACATCTATGGATCTATGGTTCAAGGTACGCTTCCATTTTCATTTTGATATTCTCATTAATTTCAACATGGATGGTTACAAGGTTGATTATTGATTGTTTTGGATCGATAGTTTTTTTCTGTTTTTCTATCAAAAAGCTCAAGCAAGGTTTTGGGCTGATTACATTGACAAAAAGGTATATACTATGTACTTATTTTATCCTTATTGTATTTAAGAATTACTCTTAATTCATCTTGAAGAGAATGGCTTCTCATATCATATTAATTTGTTTGCCTCATTTTTTAAAACTCGATTTTCTTATCAAAATCTATTGAAAATATAATTTGTAGCTAAACCAAACACATGCTTATCCTTAAAGTTTGAGTTACAATTGTGGGATTTTGCAATTGCAGTTGTATGCTTCTGGGGGGTGTTGGGAACCTACTTAATCATGCGCAGCGGAAGTAAAACAAATTTCGATTTCCAAACAAGGATCTGCTTTATGTTTAGATAGAAACTGTGATAGAAATAATACCTTAGATGAATTCTGCAAACTCTTTTGCTGATTCACGAACTCCAATGATCACGATCTGCAATCCAAGCTGTCCAATTGTCCAGCCTCCAATGGTGATCCACACAGAGAACAAGAATGACGGCTAGGGTTTTCTTTTCTCGTGCTAGCAAGAATAATGAAAATTTCATTTCAGTTTTCAAACCCTAACAACCTATTAATACAAATCCAAACGGGCTGACCCATCTCTTAACTTAACCCGGTCCAACATTTAATTAATCAAATTAATTAAATCCGGTCCATGAATTAATTAATCCAATTAATTAATTCGGGCCTATTAATAAGCAACCCAATTAATTAATTATCCAACACTTGTTAATTAATTAATTGGTAAATCTCATTCTTCTGATTCTCTTTTGTGTGTGACCCATTAGGTTCCCGATCACGATGCCTAACGACGTAAATTATTATTTTGATTTAATCAAAACTGATAAATTAAAATACTCTTTTAATTTATCATCAATTTACATTCGTTGTCCCAAATTGACATCTTGCAATGTGTCAGAGCAATACATGTGACGGGAAATGTCACGTGGCGTGACAAAACCAAACTTGTTCGTTTACCGTGAAACTATAATCCTTTCGTCAATATGATCCGATCAATTACGAGATATGGACGTGTGTCAATCTCAATTATCGATCATATCTTTTATCCTACTGTTAAGTCAATGTAAGTCGAAAACTCTTTTTCGACTTATGAGTTCACCTTGTCCAATGATTTCATTATCAACTTAACTGGATGAAATGTAGATCATAATCTCTTACTATCTAAGAGTGACGAATCCTCTATTGATCATTCACAACCTTCATATGATTCTTGACATACCCGAACGATGCCGTATTAGCGACTCTTGACAGAGCAATATCCGACATCACCAAAGCATGACTGTCCTCTCATAAGGCACTATGATGACCTTAAGTCAAAGGACCAATTCCACTACCGAACGTTAGAGATTAACCACTGACACTCAAATAGTTTTCCATGTGGAATCTCTCAGCGGGTCTCTAATGTTTTGTTCTATAACAAAACATTCACGTGTTCATTCAAGTGTCTCCACACTTTAGCTTGTGAGATCAACTACTTACTTCATAAGTAAGAAATGCCACACGTGATGGTCTATCCGTAATAACGATATCCGTATCTCGTTATTACATACGACCACAGACGATTTAAGATTAAGTCATATGTAATTCGTATCTCACAATCACAACTCCTTGTGATTAACAAATCATCAAAACTTGAATCTACGGATTTTATTATTTAATTAATTAGAATATTAATTGAAATAAATAATAGATATTGCCATAAATATGCATCGGTTATATATACATTAAAAGTGCTTATGTCCAAAGTTGATTTGACCTAGGGCATAACACTTACAGGGGGAAGATAACATGGTGTAAGAACAAAGAAGAGGCAGAAGAGGGCAAGAAAGAAGTGCTAGAAATCTTCGAAGTGTTAGAAGGAGCATTGGGGGGACAAGCCTTATTTTGGAGGTGAAAACTTCGGATATGTGGATATTTCCCTTATTCCATTCTGTACGCGATTTCATACAACCATTGCAAATTTTAGTATAGAGGCTGAATGTCCTAAGAATAGGTGCTTAGAGAGAAAGACTGTTGCCAAGTCTCTTAGCGATCCCAAAACTGTCTATGAAACAGTGCTCAAGTTAAGAAAGATTAGGGGTTTGGATTAGAGCATTAAGGAGTTCTTTATGTTTGAGAATAAATCCAAATAGTCGAATTCGGACTAGCATAGAGTTATGTGTCATTCGTGTTAGGTTTAGGAGTTGCGAGTCCAAGTTGTGTCTTGTCTGGGGTGATTTTCAATGTTTTTATGTAATGAAGACGCTCAGTTGGGTCTCGTGGTTTATTGGTTTGATTATTTGCATCTGTATTAGGTTTAGGAGTTGGAGTCTAAGTCTGATTTGTGTCTTATCATGGGGTGAATTTTAATATATTTTGTAATAATGAAAACATTCAGTTGTGTCTCGTATTATCTGTTTTGTACCTTTCTTGTTTTCTTTAAATTTATGCCTTAGAATCAGTAAAAGAACATAAAACGAATTGTCTTGGTTTTTAAAGGTCATGGTCTTTTGGGGTGTGAAATACAAAAAAAAAAAAAAAAAAAAAAAAACAATACAATAATACCGGCAGAAAATATTTTCTTTTTTCACATCCAAGTTTCATCCTGAAAACCCGTCTATAATGGAGACATGAACCAATTTCTAAAAGCGAAAAATTGGCCAATATGTACATAAAATAAGTCATGTAAACTCATAATAAGTCACATACTTGATACTTGTTTATTACTTAGAGCATGCTTGAAGTTTGTTGAATATGTCGAATGCATCCATATTAGCATAGGATTGTGTTGTACGAGACAATGTTGTGTTGTGTCACGATCCAGTAGCTGGAGTTGAGTTGTGTCATGTTATGTGGTGATTACGTCCAAAGTATAACTTTGAGGTGTTGATTCTATAGGGAGATAATTAAAAATACTTAAAGAATTCGAAAGGTGAATGTTCTTTTGAATGTGTGAAGAGAATTTATTTGTTTGAATGAAAATGAAATCAAGGTTTGAAATAGTGAAGCGTCAAAATTGCCTCAATTGGATTGGGTCGCTCAATATCAATGATTTATTTTTATAACCCAATTTGAGAATATCAATCTAGTTTCTTTGATAGGAAGAAATTTCATTAAAATTAGTTTAATTCAATTATAATTCTAAAGATCAACTCTCCTGCCATAGCATTCATAGTTTTGTTTACGAGAATAAAATTCAAAAACAACAATATACTTGAAGCATAAAGCAGTAACGAATAACATGTTAAAACTTAAACGGGTATTTCAATCATTCAATAGAGAAAGTGTGACTAAATGTACAAAGAATTTAATAAAAGTTTAGTCAATTTCAAAATACTTTTATGAAAAGATCTAAACCATAGATTTGTTTAAAATAAAAATAAAAATCTATGAATCAAATAATGTTGAAACACCAAATCAAATTAAGTCCCTTCTTAATTTCACCAAGATGCTAAGTTCTCCATAAAATTGATGGTTCTCCTCTTGTTTTTCCTCCTTGATTGTTGTTCAAAAAATGTCATTTTTGGTTGTCTTCTTGTGCCCTTAAAGTCCCCAAGAAGATTAGAATTCGAATGAGTCGGAAAGAGTCCAAAAAGTTGAAAATTCTCCGTTTTCGCTAAAGGAGCCGCGGTGCCCACTACCAGTGCTGCAGCGCCAACATTTTGCCTTTTCGGGAAATGTGTCAGTGTAGCGTCGGCCAATTTTTTTTTTTCTTTTTCTATAGATCAATTCTTGTTCGGATTAAAACATGAAATTAAACACATGAATGAGATTAGAAATTATTTTAAAGTAAATAGAATGACACTTCAAGAACATGAATTAATTCCTATGATTTCTATTTACATTTTAGCATAGTAATTTAGTGTTTAAAGTACACTTTCGTGCACTTATCATGTGGCGACTGTTCGTGAGATTCAGGCCTGTTTCCTAGACTCTGCCCTTTTTTTCCACCTCCAATCTTCTATGGCTGTGTGTATATATATAATCTACTTTTCTTCCAATGGCTGCCTCAGTTTTTCTTCTCTGTTCGTCCTTTCAATTCTGCTGGCCTTGTGCGTGTAATGATGATAATCAAATTGCTTACCAATTTCTGATTGACGAAATTTTGGAATAGCTCCCTTTAAAATATTAAAAAGTCAAAAATGGCTGATGGGCACGTATATTTTTTTTTATTAAAATCAAGCAAAAATTGGCCCCTAACATGCACATAATCTTATCTACAGTTTTAATTTGAGTTCGTTATTTTATTTATTAGAATTTCGTTTAGAAAATAAAATTCTGATTTGATCATCAGGGTGTGTTTGAACTAGATGTGTTAATCCGGGTCGTTCGGGTCGGGTCGGCCCACCAACATATGAGCCTGATAACGGCCCACGTGAAAAAAAAACCCTCTCGCTACGGGTTACGGGCCGGTTAAGGTCGGCTCACAATTTTGGACTATAACCCAAGCCCGCCCGCTGACCCATCCGGGTAGAGCCCGTGCATGTCACAGTTTGTTCTGATTTGACCCGTATAATTGTATAAATAAAATTATAAAAATATAAAAAATTTCATATTTATAGCAAAAAAAAATTAAAAAATATATATATAAACTAAGAATTGAACAAAATAATAAATTCATATTTATACAAAAAAATATTTACATTGAATTCAAATTTAATGTTACATGAATTATTTATAACTTTGAAAAGTTAAATTTAATTTAAACAAATAACAACTAAATTCATTTTTAATTACTATTATCAAATTTTTATAGTATAAGTACATCTCAACTAGGTTAGTACCCACTTTTACTATAATTTATAGTTTAAGTACATCTCAATTAGGTTAACACATACTTAACTATAATATTTAATTTTTATTTTATTTTTTTTCACGGGTCACGGTTAACCGCGGTTAACAGCGGCCCGTGAAGGTGCAACCCACGAAGCCCGCGGGTCACATCTCCTTGACCCGTGAACCGCTCGCTCGGGTTACGGGTCGATTCAGGCCGATTTCACGGGTCTAGTCTGTCCGTCCGTCTTGACACCTCTAGTTTGAACCACATTATTTTAGAAAAATGTATTCTAGAATAGTAGATTGATGGAGAATGTGTGGTTGAAAAAGAATGAAAAGTAATTGATGTGATGAAAAATATTATTTTATTAAAAAATTTGTGGTTGAAAATGAGTAGAAGAATGTGAATAAAAAATTTAATTTGGCTCAAACAGGGTTAGTTACTATTTTAATTTAAATTGAAGTTAGGTTAATTTAAAACTTTATAGCAGATAATAGTCTCTGTGAGACGATTTTCGAACTTAATAAATTTACTTTATTTTTTATCACAATGCGTACACTTGTGAAATTTCACTGACTTTTCTCATTATAAATTCTTTAGAAAAATATCAAAATTTCTAAACTAATTTCATAAAGTTAATATGATGACGACAGCAATGACTTAATTATGTCGACTAATTTTTTCCAAAATATATTTCTAGGTTGCAAAGAACCATGTAGACCACGGGTCCACCGTCCCCACCTTCAATTCCATGTTTGGCAGTGTTAAAAGGTACGATTTAATCACTACACGTAAATGTTTGAGCTACTTTCTTTAAAAAATAAAAAATAAAAAAAAAAAAAAATGGGATCTTTAAAAATGGCTCAATCCGATTTTGATGCCCTTTCAAGTACCCAACAGACCTCAAGCATTGTTGGATTACAACTTCCTTGAGACCCTCGGGAAAAGCATGAGAAAGAAAAGGCTCGACTAATACAGTTCCTCTATCACTCAAGAATGAAATGGGTGATTTCTTGATCAAATTAATATAGTATCATAACTATTTAATTCAAACGTCAAATGAGCACCCGAATTTCAAGATCGACATTCTTAGGTGAGCCACCACGTTGAAAATGCATAATAAGGGGAAAATCCCACATAGAAAACACAGAAGGGTTTTGGCTTATTCAACTTAAAATAGTGACATTTAAAAGTAACTTTTGACTTTTAAGTATATTTTTTAGCATCGCCAAACATGTAATAAATTCAACCGCCCTATTCTTTTTTATTTATAATATAAATCCACCCATTTCTTTCGAGTTAAATGTTTCAATGGCCACTGAACTTTGCGCTATGTCGTGACTTACCCACTGAACTTCATCAAGCATCCCACTAGCCATTGAACTTTGCTTTGTCTTGCTCCATCACTCACCGGATGGAATCCGTCAATAGATCTGCTTACGTGGATGACGGAAAAATGACGTGGCCGGTTAAATGTGTCCACATAGGAAATTAAATGCCAAGGTGCCCTCCAGTTCACCCCCAAAATCATTTGTAACCCTATGCTCCAAATTCTCTCAACGTCTTCTTCCAATCCAACAAAATCCTCTTCCTTCCACAGTAGCAGATTTTCTAAAAACATTGTGTTCCTTTCTCGATGCAATTTCAAAAGAGAGAAATTCTAGACAACCTTTTGCATCTTAAGCAACTTCTTTGGTGTCTGCAACAAAGCACGGATCATCTCCATCTCCATCTCCATCTCCATCTCATCTTGGGCATGACAGAATTTTTATTGCAAGATTTCAGATTTTTCCCCAAATTGAAGTTGTTTTGATTTCACAGAGAGAAACGCGTGTTTAAATCTAATGGATAAGGCGTGTTTGGCTGATAACCAACTAAAGACAGTATTACGGCGAGGATGCGGAGGAGGATGCAGAGGTGAAGCAATTCAGTGAGCTTATAAAAAAAAAGGATTTGGAACTGAGTTTTGTTTCTAATCCTGGCGACTTTTTTCCCCATTTTAGGAAGATTGGTTACAATAGTTTTTAGAAAAAATTGGCCACGCGTAAGGGAAAAAATTACAAATTCATACACAGCCTCATTGAACAACAATGGCACGGCGGTTGAATGGCAAAAACTGCTTTCTTTGCAAGAATCGGAACCCGTTGTAATTCATATTCAAGTTTTTAAATCCTTTTGTAAATCTGATAAATTTTTAGCAAACAAATTTCTTCCTCATAAAATTCATCGCGATAAGCTTCAACTGGTGTTTCCAAAGATCTCGATTGAGTGCTTCAAATATTTCATCTCCATTTTCTGCAACGAGTTTGAGGATTGTTGTAAGCTGTGTTTTCTACATACCAATCTTCCATTTCTTCTGCTTCTAAAATCTTGTCGTAATTTAGGTAAACAGGCTCATTGAAGAACACCTGAACGGCGATAAGGTGTTATAAATGATTTTGAGGGTGAGCTGGAGGGCATTTGGCATTTAATTTCTTATGTGGACACATTTAACTGGCCACGTCATTTTTCCGTCATCCACGTAAGCAGATCTATTGACGGATTCCATCCGGTGAGTGATAGAGCGAGACAAAGCAAAGTTCAATGGCTAGTAGGACGCTTGATGAAATTCAGTGGGTAAGTCACGACGTAGTGCAAAGTTCAGTGGCCATTGAAACATTTAACTCATTTCTTTCTTACTTTCTATGTCCTTTTCCCTTCGAAAATAATTCTTGAAATTCTGGTCTACACAAACATTCGCTGGGCATTGAGGTTTTCTTGTTAGAATCAAGAAAATGGCTGGCGACGAATTAATTTTGTTGAATTACTGGGCAAGCATGTTTGGAGCCAGGGTTAAAATTGCACTAGAAGAGAAGGGACTTAATTATGAGTACAGGGAAGAAGATTTGCCAAACAAGTCTCCAGTGCTCCTGCAAATGAACCCGGTTCACAAGAAAATTCCAGTCTTGATTCACAATGGAAAGCCAATTCGTGAATCAAATATTATAGTTCAATACATTGATGAGTTTTGGAATGATAAAGCTCCACTTCTGCCCTCTGATCCTTATGAAAAAGGTCAAGCAAGGTTTTGGGCTGATTACATTGACAAAAAGGTATATACTATGTAATTATTTTATCCTTATTGTATTTAAGAATTACTCTTGAAAAGAATGGCTTCTCATATCATATTAAGTTGCTTGCCTCATATTTTAAAACTCAATTTTCTTATCAAAATCTATTGAAGATATAATTTGTAGCTAAACCAAACACATGATTATCCTTAAAACTTTGAATTACAATTGTGGGATTTTGCAATTGCAGTTGTATGCTTCTGGGGGGAAGATAACATGGTGTAAGAACAAAGAAGAGGCAGAAGAGGGCAAGAAAGAAGTGCTAGAAATCTTCAAAGTGTTAGAAGGAGCATTGGGGGACAAGCCTTATTTTGGAGGTGAAAACTTCGGATATGTGGATATTTCCCTTATTCCATTCTGCATGCGGTTCCATTCCTATGAAACCATTGCCAATTTTAGTATAGAGGCTGAATGTCCTAAGCTAATGGCATGGGTTAAGAGGTGCTTAGAGAGAGAGACTGTTGCCAAGTCTCTTAGTGATCCCAAAACTGTCTATGAAACATTGCTCAAGTTAAGAAAGATTAGGGGTTTGGATTAGAGTATTAAGGAGTTCTTTATGTTTCAAAATAAACCCGAATATATAGTCGAATTTGGGCTAACATAAGAGTTACGTGTCGTTCATTTTAGGTTTAGGAGTTACGAGTATTAGTTGTGTCTTGTCATGGGGTGATTTTCAATGTTTTATGTAATGAAGACATCCGGTTGTGTCCGTAGTTTATTGGTTTGATTATTTGCATCCGTATTAGGTTAGGAGTTGGAGTCTGAGTTTGTGTCTTATCGTGGGGTAATTTTTAATATATTTTGTAATAATGAAAACGTTCAGTTGTGTTTCGTAGTTTATTGATTTTATTATCTGTTTGGTATCTTTCTTGTTTTCCTTATAATATCTGCCTTAGAACCAGCAAAAGAACATAAACATATTGTCTTGGTTTTTTAAGGTCATTGTCTTTTGCGGTGTGAAATACAAAAAAACAAATACAATAATATCGGAAGAAAATTCTTTCTTTTTCACGTCCAAGTTTCATCCTGAAAACCCGTTTATAATGGAGACATGAACCAATTTCTAAAAGCGAAAAATTGACCAATATGTACATAAAATAAGTCATGTAATATGTCACATACTTGATACTTGTTTATTACTTAGAGCATTCTTGAATTTTGTTGAATATGTCAAATGCATCCACATTAGCATAGGATTGTGTGGTACGAGACAATGTTGTGTTCTCTCTCGATCCAATAATTGGAGTTGAGTTGTGTAATGTTATGTGGTGATTACGCCCAAGTACAAAGTTGGGGTGTCGATTCCACTGGGAAGAATTAAAAATATTTAAAGGATTCGAAAGGTGAATGTTCTTTTGAATGTGTGAAAAAGAATTTAGGGTCCTTTTGATTGCAAGGTGAAAATGAGTGGAAAGAAAATATTTTATAGGGAAAAGATTTTTCTAGAAATTGTTTTACTGAGAATTGTAATTAATTGTGTTTGATTGATATAATTTTTCATGGAAAATGTTGAAAGTTTAGTGTTCGTTTGACTTCGTTTTTTATGAAAATTGTCCATTAAAGTGATAACATTTTCTACCATTGGTTTTATAATTTGTTGCCAAAAAAAAATAAAAAAAATAATTATACCGAATAACATTCGTTTGACTTTATTTTGCATGAAAATTGTAAATAAAAGTGAATTTTTTTTTAACCATTGTATCTAGAATTATTTCAATTGCCAAAAAAAAAAAAAAAAAAAAATCTGGAAAATATTTTCCCACCAAAACATAAAAAATTTATTTTCCTCAAAAATGTGGAAAATTTGAAAAGTTAGAAAATATTTTCTCAAGAAAATTTTGTCTATCAAATACTACAAAAGTTGAAAAATGGTTTCTATTTTCCATGGAAAATGGAGCATATCAAACAGAGCCTTATTTGTTTGAATGAAAATGAAATCAAGGTTTGAAATAGTGAAACGTTAAAATTCCCTCAATTGGATTGTGTCGTTCAATATCAATTATTTATTTTAATAACATATGCTCCGTTTGATTCGCATTATTGTAGAATGAGAATGAAAAATATAGTCGTTATTGGACCCAACACAAGAGATAGAAATTCAAATTTGAAGGCTTGATGTAATGTATAACAGTCATATTTTTCATTTTTAGTAGAAAAGAATGAGAAACAAATTGAGTTTTAATTTGAGATGATCAATCCAGTTTCTCTAATAAGAAGAAATTTCATTAAAATCAGTTTAATTCAATTATAATTCTAAAAATTAACTCTCCTGCCATAGCATTCATAGTTTTGTTTACCAGAATAAAACTTTAAAACAACAATATATTTGAAGCATAAAGAAGTAAAGAATAATATGTTAAAATCTCAACGAGTATTTCAATCATTCAATAGAGCAAGTGTGACTGAATGTATGAAGAATTTAATAAAAGTTTAGTCAATTTCAAAATACTTTTATGAAAAGAAGATCTAAACCATAGATTTGTTTAAAATAAAAATCTAAATCTATGAATCAAATAATGTTGAAATCATCGAATCAAATTGAGTTCTTTCTTAACTTCACCAAGATGTCAAGTTCTCCATAAAATTGATGGTTCTCCTCTTGTTTTTCCTCCTTGATTGTTGTTCATAAAAATGTCATTTTGGTTGTCTTCTCGTGCCTTTATAGTCCCCAAGAAGATTAGAATTCGAATGGGTAAAAAAGGAGTCCAAAAAGTTGAAAATTCTCCTTTCTCGCTATAGGAGCCACGGTGCCCACTACCAGTGCTGCGGCGCTAGCATTGTGCCTTTCTGGGCAATGTGTCAGTGCAGCGTTGGCCAATTTTTTTTTTCTTTTTCTATAGATCCATTCTTTTTGGGATAAAAACATGAAATTAAACACATGAATGAGATTAGAAATTATTTTAAAGTAAATAGAATAACCATTCAAGAACATGAACTAATTCCTTTGATTTCTATTTATTGGTGTTTAAAGTACACTTTCGTGCACTCATCATGTGGTGACTTTCAATGTGTTTTATAATTAAAAAAAAAAAAAAAACTATTTAGTTGTCTCTAGTCCTTTATTGTCTTTTGAGGTGTGAAATACCAAAAATAAATATAATAAATGTTGTCTTTTAAGTTCAGATTTCTTAGAGGGATATTGAAGATTAATTAATGCTGTCTTTAAGTCGTGCTTCAAATGATATATTTGATGAGTTAAATTGAACAAAACCATCTCGTTTCATGTGTCTTCTTTATAATTTTGTCTAGTTTAGAAGAAGTAATTAGTGACAATTATATTGAGAGATGCAACTAAATAAGCCAGTCGAGTTCGAATAAGTTTCAATAATTTACAAGTTATCAAGCTCAACTCAATGAGTTGATGAAGGGTAAGAATAGATTCTATTTGAATTAATTGAAACATAATCAACGATCGATCACGAAATAATTAAGCCATGGTATTTATTATTGGTAATACTTCATCATTTTTGATAGTGTGGTGATCATAGATTACAATATCAAGCGTGTGGGACTCTATGGGGACAATGAGTTGCAGGTGGTGCGGTTGACAGACGGAGTGGGGGAGCTGGGGTCAAAGCCCGCACTTGTATCACGGTAGCCATGTAAAAATGTTGCCTTCTTTGGTCGCGAAGCCTAGGGATCCAAGCATCGAAGGCCAACATTGATGCTCGATGATTTAGATAGAATCACAACATCTCGGTCCTATATGCATTTCATCGTGATAAAGAACATCACCACTTATCCACTACAAGATTGGAGTTCAAACAAGGCATCCCATCACATCCCATTTAAATCGTGCTAAAAGGGTTTATAGTTAAGCCATACTTCAACAAAATTGAAAGGAGATTTGAAGGGTAGGCCATAGTCGATAATTTTTCATGTTTCGAAGGTAGTAAAATTTATGAACAAGCGGAGTTACGGAGGAAGAGGAACTGATAAGATGGGAAAATGAAGCGGTGAGAAATTCAATTGTGACATAAATGTTAAATTAGTTTCAGATTAATTTAATTAAGATTCAGAAGTGTTTTAGGCTCATTTTACGTAGTGGTACATTATGTGTTAATTTATTTATTTATTTATTTTTTTACATAAGCTTCATTATTCCGGAAAAAATATTCCGAACGAGATATGAATTCCTCATTTAATTGGGGCATGGAGTACATAGGGGCACAACCTCACCCCATTACCGTCCCGTCCCAAACCCACTCTATTGACGCTACATGCATTTCTAGAATGCTTTTCTCGTTAGAAATTCTTAAAAATAATAATAATAAAAAAAATCATCAAAATCATCAAAACTAATTTCATAAATTTAATATGATGACGTAAGCAATGACATATTCTGTTCTTATATTCGATTTTTCTAGGTTGCAAAGAACCACGTAGACCATGGGTCCACTGTCCCCACCTTCAATTCCATGTTTGGCAGTGTTAAAAGCTACAATTTAATCAATACATTGTAAAGGTTAGAACTACTTTCTTAAATAAATTGATCTTTAAAAATGGCTCAATCCAATTTTAATGCCATTTCGGGTACGAAATAGACCTCAAGCATTGTTGAATTACAACTTTCTCGAGACCCTCGGGAAAAACATGAGAAAGAAAACGTCAAAATAGTACAATTTATTCGTCACTCAAGAATGAAAGGGGTGATTTCTTGATCGATTTAATATAGTATCATAACTATTTAGTTCAAACGTCAAACAAGCACACGAATTTCAAGATTCACGTTCTTAGACAAACCACCATGTTGAAAATGCATATTAAGGGGAAAATCCCAGATAGAAAACACAGAAGGGTTTTGGCTATTCAACTTAAAATAGTGACATACTTTTAAGTATATTTTTTAGCATAGCCAAACATGTAATAAATACAACCGCCCTATTCTTTTTTATTTATATCCACCCATTTCTTACTTACTTTCTATGTCCTTTTACCTTCGAAAATAATTCTTGAAATTCCAGTCTGCACACACATTTGTTGGCATTGAGGTTTCCTTGTTAGAATCAAGAAAATGGCTGGCGATGAATTGATTTTGTTGAATTACTGGATAAGCATGTTTGGAGCTAGGGTTAGAATTGCACTGGAAGAGAAGGGGCTTAATTATGAGTACAGGGAAGAAGATTTGCAAAACAATTCTCCACTGCTCCTGCAAATGAACCCGGTTCACAAGAAAATTCCAGTCTTGATTCACAATGGAAAACCAATTTGTGCATCAAATATTATAGTTCAATACATTGATGAGTTTTGGAATGATAAAGCTCCACTTCTGCCCTCTGATCCTTACGAAAAAGCTCAAGCTAGGTTTTGGGCTGATTACATTGACAAAAAGGTAAACGGCGTCATCTTAAGAATTAGGGTTCATGTTTCCTTAATATTATGCATTTATTTTGTCGTTATTCTATTTTGAATTTACTTTTTAACATGTTTATTCTTTTGAGAATACTAATCTTGACATTTGAATAGTATATGTCAAATGGAATTCCTCATATAAGGTCAGTGGCTCCTCATAACCTAGTTAATAGTTGCAACTCAAGTAAGCCCTTATAAGTTGTTGAGTAGGTGGTGAGTTAATTAATCAATGGTCACCTAATTTTGTTATATGTTATTACTTACTCATCGAAATTTTAAAAGTTACCGTTTCTCACTGAACTTTGTAATAGATTACTACTTGCTCGCTGAAATTTAAAAGGCTACTCATGCTTACCAAATTTGAATAAAGTTTCCCATTAATCACTCGTGTCATTTTCATTAGTGTTATCTGTAGTAAAGTTCAATTAGTAAGTAACTTTGTTCAAATTTAGGTGAGCACCTAGTAAGCTTTTAAATTTCGAGATGAGCAAATAGTAACATATAGCGAAGTTCAATGAGTAATGAGTAAATTTTTAAAGATCGATGAGCAAGTAGTTACCATAGCAAAGTTCAGTGGTCATTGATTAAATTAACTCATAGTGAGATTAAAATTCTATGTAAACAACAGTATGCAACCTTATTTTGAATTTAGTGAGCTTTTGAGCCCTACGGTAGACGTAGGCGCATTGTAGAACTTACTTAAATTTTTGTGTGTCAATGTTATTGTTATTTATATGTTTACAATTGCGCAACAGTTGTATATTTACCCTTAACGTGTTATTTACCCTTATACCTTTGAATAACAATCTTGGGATTATGCAATTGCAGTTATATGATTCTGGGAGGAAGATAACATGGAATAAGAACAAAGAAGAGGCAGAAGAAGGCAAGAAAGAAGTGCTAGAAATCTTCAGTGTGTTAGAAGGAGCATTGGGAGACAAGCCTTATTTTGGAGGTGAAAATTTTGGATATGTGGATATATCTCTTATTGGATTCTACATGTGGTTTCATGCCTATGAAACGATTGCCAATTTTAGCATAGAGGCTGTGTGTCCAAAGCTAATGGCTTGGGTTAAGAGGTGCTTAGAGAGGAAGACTGTTGCCAAGTCTCTTGGTGATCCCAAAGCTGTCTATGATTTAGTGCTCAATGCTAGAAAGAGTAAGGGTTTGGATTAAGAGTACTAAGGAGTTCTTTATGTTTGAGAATCCCGAATAGTCGAATTCACACTACCATAGAGTTGTGTCATCCGTGCTAGGTTTAGGAGTTTTAAGAATATGGGTTGTGTCTTGTCATGGAGTGACTTTCATTGTATTTCGTAATAATGAAGACACTCGGTTGTGTCTCATATTTTATTGGTTTGATTATATGTCTTCGGACATCGTAGACTTATGTGTCGTCCGTGTTATGTTTAGTAGTTGGAGTCTGAGATGTGTTTTATCGTGAGGTGATTTTCAATATATTTTGTAATTACGAAGACATTCGGTTGTGTCTCGTAGTTTATAAGTTTGATTATCTATTTCGTATCTTACACGAATTATAATGTTTCTTAGCTTTCCTGCTCTTGCCTGCCTGCCTTAGAATCCGCAAAAGAGCATAAAAATAATCTTCTTGGTTTTTAAATGCCATTGTATTTTGGGGGTGTGAAATACCAACCGAATAATGCTATAAACCATAAAAGGCCAGTGCTGAAATATATAGGATTTGAGTTATATACATACGATAATAATTACTCAAGTTTCTAAATATTAAAGCTCAAGTTTCTAAATATTACTTTAATGATTGTTCGATAAAAAAGTTAATACAAATTCTATGTTGTACCATTAAATGGTCGTCAAACAACCTTATTTATTATGTCAAGTCAGACGAGAAATTAGGGATTAAACTCGTTCGTATGATAAAACTTTAATGCGACTTAGTTTTGGTCCTTCCAAAATAATTAAAAAGTAACCTAAAGCAGAAGGTTTTTTCCTTCCGGCTTTTTCTACCTATAACGCAGTTGAAGCACCCCTCTCTTGTGTCGAAAATGAATAATCCCTCCTACGCTTTCTTTCAAATTCTAGAAAGAAAAAAGAAAAAAATAGCTCTATGGGGAATCTCCGGTTGATGAATTTTCCATCTCCAAGGAAAAACAACAAGAGATACATGCTAAGAAGACCCTTTCTGCTAAGAGGACCCTTCTCCCTTTTTCGGAAGGAATGAAGTGCTGTATAGAAAGCTTGGCTACCCATTTTTTTCGGATACTTCGAGAAAAGGATTTATTTTTTTCATAAAAAAATGGAGATAGAACCAATAAAGATTTTTTTTTTTTTTGGCTTAAATCGTATGACAAATTCACAATTTTAACAATATTTTTCGCTGACTTGACTTGATATATAAAATTCTTTTGAAGACATGTTGACACTTAATGATAAAATGTAGAATTTATGTTAAATCTTTTAATCGAGTCATTAAGAAACTTGAGTGACTCCATACTTCAGTGACCATTGAAGTAATTAACCCGTACAACATTTCAAGAGTCTATCTGTCCCTAGAAGAGAAGGAAACTCTGACCCCTCACCATCCTTCTCTTAAGTACTCAGTTATTCAATGGAAAATCACAAGATAGAGACACGTACATGAAGATTACACACAACACAGATAACTAATGCAAGATGATGTGTTTTCGTACATATATATTTTGGAAAAATCAATGCATTACACTATACAGTGATGATAATGAAGAATAACTTAGAATCACACAAGACTCATGTGGCACAGAGCAACCCATATTGGATATGACATCCTCAATTTTGCACCACTCTTCTTGACCCTTAATCCATTTGTCGTCTTCTTCAAATCCTTTTTAATAAATTTGTTTTATCCAATTTTTCACTTGTCATACTTTTTTATGGGTCCATTTTCTTTCAAGTTTATCTACTAGTCCCTCCACTGGTTTTTTCAAATCTTGACTCTCAGGTTTTCTTCTATTTCTCTCTCGTTTTCGACGTTTTCCTTCACAACTTCAATATCTAAGGTTTATCCTTGAGTTTCACTAGTTTAAGGAAGAATTTGACTTTTTACATGTATAAGGAATTCATTGTATTTTCTGTGAAGTGTCATAGAGGAAATTTTTAACATACAAAACATTGTTTGTGCATCTAATTTGTTATGTCATATGTTTGAACAAGATTCTGAGAGGGGACGCACGAAAAATCAAGAATAGAGATGGAGATAACTAATGTCACCGAGTATCAGGCAATTGCCAAAGAAAAGTTGCCAAAAATGGTGTATGACTACTATGCGTCAGGTGCAGAGGACCAATGGACTCTGGCTGAGAATCGCAATGCTTTCTCAAGAATTCTGTAAGTTGCTAAAGTTACGTTTCTTCATGAAGATTTTGGGTACCCGCCTTGTTGATTTGGCTCGTTATGTATTAACTCTCCAATGAAAAAAAATAACAGGTTTAGGCCTCGGATTCTTATTGACGTGAGCAAGATTGACATGAAAACTACCGTCTTGGGCTTCAAGATTTCAATGCCTATCATGATCGCCCCAACAG
>CM032624.1:47824692-47872192 GCA_019097785.1 Fraxinus excelsior | reverse complement strand
CTTTATAATGAAAAATAATTTAAAAAGATTAATGAAAAATAATTTAAAAATAATTAATGAAAAATAATTTAAATAAATATAATTTTGCCTAATTTTTTTTTTATACTTTTATTTTGTTTTTAGATTTTTCTGCAATGATCCACCGATCCGACCATTGACGCGTCGGTTCAACCAGTAACCCGAGACTCAATACCTTGTCCGGGTCGATGTCCAAGTCGGGTTTAATAACTATGGGCCAAATACCTCCTCGAGGTAAGATGGAAGCCCCATTGTTTGTATACATTTTTTTTTTATATATTGTGATTGGGGGAACCTAACCCCCTATGTCCTGCTCCGGTGAAGCCTAAAAGCATTTCGAGGTTATGATGGTATTTCCTTTGAAAAGCAAAATAATTAAAAATAATAATAACTATGACCTTTAATTAGATAATGTACACCTCAAAATCAAATCAAGATTCACAAGTTTTAGAATTGAGCAAGAAAAAACGAGAAAACAAAATTTCTCTCGTGCTAAAGTTGTGGCTGGAGCAACTAGTAACGATGGTACACGGCTAGAATTTTGCCCCTAATTCCATCCAACTTCAGATTTTTTTTTTGACCATTTTTTTGAATATGGTCTCTGAATTTTTATTACTAACGCAATTAATTAATTCATAGCATATATGAACTTGAATAGCGAAATGCATATTTAAATGTGAATTTCAATTGTACGTTTAAATAAATGGAAAGAAGAAAAAAATAAAAAAAAACCTAAGGGTATTATTGAAAAGTTTAAGTACATTAAAGTTTCAATCGCCCACAAAATGATTCTCACTTCATGTGATATTTAATATACAATAATTATATTGACACCGACTATTCTTCATCATATTATCAGCATCAATGTTTCATTGATTAGTATTTTCTAATGACGCTCCGTCAAAAAGATTTGTTAAAGAGCGCAAAAATACTTATTTGCCTTTACATTTCTAAATAAATAAAAACATAAATATTAAAATGTGACTAAATATTTATCCTTTATTATAAAACACATTAATAATTTATTTTTTTTGCACGAAAATCATCAAAGACATTATGTGGTAAATAAGAGAAGTAGAAAGTAAGAATACGATGGAAAAATTGGGGACATAAGTGTGAAAATAGAAAAGTGTTGGATTAATCTATAATATATTAAATATCATATCAAATGAGAATCATTTTTAGACAATTGTAGCCCTACTATAATTCAATTATTTCAATAATACCTCATTTTTCGTTTTTTAACATGTATTTAATATATTTAATAATTTAGTTATCATCAACATAAATATGTACATTCGACACATTTATTTCACCTTTGTGCTTTTATTAATATATGAATTCCATATTATTAATTCTCAATTAATTAACACTCATATTCATTTAGTTAATGGGTTAATTTCACAAATGGTCACTGAAGTTACGTCAAAATTACAAAACGATCACTGAAGTTTAAAACTTGCACTAATGGTCACTGAAGTATCATCTGGTTTCAGTAATGGTCATTGAAGGGCCTTTTCATATTAATTGGAACTTAATGAGCCAAATTAGTTGAAACTTGAGAACCTAAATCGCAAATTTGAAGAATTTTAGAAATTGAAGGACAAGATTAAATTGGCCCCTTCTCGTAACTAATCTTCTACAAATTCTCTCTCTCTTCGTCGGCGAAAGATCGCCACTGGAAGCAAAGCCGGCGCTGGTGTTGAAATCAGCACCACAAACCATTGCATCCAGTGCTGCGAAAATCTCCAGAATTTTGCTGAAATCGTGATTTTTCAAAGTTAATTCTATTTTTTTTTTCTGATATGAAATTGATATCAGAATTCAAATCTGTAATGTAATCAATACAAGATTCTTTTTTGTTGTTTCTCTGATTATGATGGGTTTGCTGTATTGATTGGATTTGAAAAATAGAGTAAATTTCATAGGGTTTTCTTGGTCTTTTTTTTTTTTCATTTCTATGATAAATTTAAATTTACCGTCAATTTGGTGAGCTCAATCTGGAAATGAGGAATTTTAGAAATTGAAGGACAAGATTAATAAATTCTCGTAACTCATCTTCTACAAAAATCTCTCCCCATGTAATTAATATAAATCCAGATTCTCATATGTTACGAGGAAATATATGAAAGTAGCCTAATTAAAAGGGCTATTTATGCATTTTGGCCCTTGACCATTCAAAGGTAGCAAACTACCAAAAATACCCCTAAATATAAGATTTATAACCAAAGTAATCATAATATGAAGAGAATAACAATTTAGTCCTAAAAGATTTAAAATAATAATTTCTTTTCAAAAAACTAACTAAAACTATGACTAATAATAAGATGAAAAGGCCTAGATCTAAAAGAGGTCCATATAAAATTAAAACGATTGTAAAAAATAAAAAAGAAATTGAATTTGAAAATGAAATTGATAAAATAGGATATCAAGAACAATTATATGCTGCTCAAGAAATATTAAAATGTTTTAAAGAAAATTTAATAGAAAATTTTGCCAGAGGAATTGTTAGATCTATAATTATAAAAGATATACAAGATATAATAGATAAATTAGAGAAAAGGAAAAAGAATATTTCAAAGTATAATATACATTTTGAATCAAATATACATATAATAACAGATCTTGATATTATGAATTCTCAAACATTATTAGACTTTGAAGATTTAATTAAAAACCTATAGATGAGGAAACCTATCACAAATAGATTACCACAAGAATATAAGAAATTAAGGTTTAATTTAACCCTGAGATTTTATATATCTATAACTAATAATAGATTAGAATTTGATAAATTAAAAGAATACATAGAATATACAACTATTTAAAGATTAATTAGATTTTAGATTTTAAGTATTATTTGATTTTTGTTCGCTCTAAGTAGCCCCCCAATAGATGGTATCAGAGCCATAGAGATCATGGACATTACAATTACAAAAACAGATTGGTATTACAAAATAGAAGATAGTAAAAGTAATATATTTTTAGAACATATTCCTAAGAAAATAAAAACAATAACGTTAATAATAATTAAAGAGTTACCTCAAGAAATAAAAGAACAAATTATAGAGAACCTTATAATAGGAACATTAAAAGATGAATATATATATGAAAAAATTATTATTGAACTTGAAAAAGAAGAAATTATGTTATATTGCAAAAATTATGAGTAATAAAAATAGATAATTATTACACATTAGAAACAGAAAGAGGAAGTTATATATTTTTAGAACCTATACCCAATAAATTAAAAATAATAACATTAAGAATAATTAGAAAATTACCTATGGAAATTAAAGCACAAATATTACATAAGCTAATTATAGAATCAATAAAAGAAAGATATATATATGAGAAAATAATAGAAACTTTTGAGAAAGAAGAAATCAATTTATATTATAAAGAAAAATATGAATCAGATGAATTGTAAAAACTATTAATGAAATTAATGGAAGTAAAAGAAATTTTAGATAAAAATTAGTAAGAATAAGAGAAATAAATCTACAAATACAAGATGAACTTTTAAAACCTGGAAATATAACAAACTCACAACAAAAACAAATATTAAAATTAAAACAAGAAAGGTATAAAATAAAAGCAAATTATTACGAAAAAATGAAAGAATTAACAAATAATAATTATGTAAAGCAAAGATGTGATAAAGTAATAAAAGATTGTAAAGATACTGAATGTGTTCCATATTACTTATGTCAATCAAAGAAAAGATAAATGTCAATTGGTGAGTATATAGAAAAATTAAAAACACTAATAAAAATATTAATAGATGATGTTCAAAACATAAATAATGAAATAAAAGAAGTAAGAAATGATATTAATATTCTAAAAATTGAAGTAAGAAAAATAAAAGAAAATAATAAAGGAAAAGAAAAAACAATAGACAAAAAACTAATAGAAAAAGAAATGTCTAGAATAGGGAAAAAATATACTGAACAAGAAAATATAAGAATAGAAGCAGGAAGTATGGATGATGAATTTAGGAAAAAGATTTTACCAAAAATAATAGAAGAAGAGGAAAAAATGGAAAAATCTAAAGAAAAAGCAATAGGAAAATTAGAGATTAAAGAAAATCAGGATAATATAGAAGAAGATGAATGAAGAATTAGATTTACTTATAGAAAATTTTGATCAATTAAATCTAGAAAATATAGATGAATATCAAGTCCTAATGAACACTGGAGGATGACCAAATAAAGCAGAATCCTCTAATAAACAAGAAATATTGGATCTAGATGAAAGTTATGCACCTATATACATTAAACCATATAGACAATATTATGAAACAATAAGAAATAGACAACCACCAAAAGGAAACAAATACAGTAATAGATTTGAACTAAATGATAATTATGATAAACCTGTCAATCATGGAGGAGCAAAATTAGATTTAGATTGTAAAATAGATATTAAAAAAGCCTTAGTAACTTGGGCAAACTCAATGATATTATTCTTTTTATATAACAAAGATGATACATGGGAAAGCACTGAAAGAAGAATAGACTTTTTAGTAGCATCCTTTGAAGGAAATGTTAGAAATTGGTGGGATGGAATAAATAATGATACAAAGACACTAATAAGAAGAAATGTACAAATAGAAATAATAAAATCAGATAGAGAAGGTATAGAAAGATTAGTAAACTATATTTCAGATGAATTCTTAGGAGAAGATTGGATAAAAATTTTTGATGGAGAAGCAATAAAAGAAAAAGAAAATGCTAGGATAAAATTAATAAATCTAACAATATGTGATATGTGTAAAATCAAAGAATATACATGTGAATTTAAGGAATATTATTATACCCAATTTTATAGTAATGAAAATCAAGATGTGTATAAAGATATGTACTATAATAAGCTACCAGGAACATGGGGAATATATTTTAAAATAGAATTTGAAAAGTATATCAAAGAAAATCCTGAAGCACCCAAATCTTTAGGATTAAGAATAAAATTTTTATTTGAAAGACTTGCATACATATGTCAACAAAGACAATTAATGAAAAATCAGGAAGATTAACCAAGATATGTTGTGAAAATATGGAAAAACCTACACAATGGGGATGTAATCCTGAAAGAAAAAATATTAAGAGAAAATTCAAAAATAAAAAATTTAAAAAATTTAGAAATTTTAAGAAAAAATATATAAAGCCTAGAAGAAGATATTATAAAAGGAAATACAATCCAAATAAGAAATTTTAAGAAAAAATATATAAAGCCTAGAAGAAGATATTATAAAAGGAAATACAATCCAAATAAACAACAGAAAAACAGACCTTATAAAAAAGATAAAAGCCAATGCAAATGTTGGAATTGTGGAGAAATAGGACATATAAGCCCTGATTGTAAAAAGAAAAAGGTTAAAATATTACAAAAAAAATATTTAGAAATAGAAAGTGAATTAAGTGAAATATCAGATATTGAACAATATTATGATCAAGAAGTATATATAAGCGAATCAGATTCAGAAAAAGATAATGAGTCAGAATCTGAATCTGAATAAAGAAATTGAAGAAATAGAAAAAGATAATATAGATAAACAAGAATATGAAGGAATAGAAGGTTATGGATTAAAAGTAACATTTGATAATAACAAATTCAAGAAAATGAGAAAATTATCTTTAGATTTAAAAATAGGAAAATGGGAAGCTTTAGATAGAATATGGAAAAGAGAAAGAATAGCAATAAATGAGTATCATAAAATTGAAAAAACTATAAATGTTAGAACAACTCAAGGAACACATAAATTAAATCTTTTAACAAGAAATACAGTAGATGAATTATTAACAAAGATTAGTAAAAAACAAGGAGAAAAAATTCAATATGTCTATTTAGCAGGAATACAAATAATGTTTAAATCCTTATTTAGAGAAGGAATAGATTCACCTTTAACCGTAAGTTTACATGATGGAAGAATAATAAATTTAAAAGATAGCCATTTAGGAACTATAGAAGGAAACTTAGCGTACCAAAAATTAATATTTACTTGTTACCCAAAATATTGTGTCTCAATTACAGATAAGAACTTCAATGAAGTCTTAGGACTACATTTTAAGTTACATAGAAATGATATAATGGAACCAAGAGACAAGATTATGACTATAGAATATAGAGCTTTGTACACATTTACTAACTCCAATTATGGAAATATATACTCTAAAAACCATACATAGAAGTTCACAAAGAATGTAAAGATATTAGTAAAATAATAGAACCAAGCAAACAAATAAGTTTAATTCCTAAAGAATATGAATTTAGTATACTTAAGAATAAACCTGAAATAGCAGAAGATAAAGAAGATGATTATTCTGATAACATAATGTTTAGAGATGGAAGGTTAATTAAAAGGTCAACAAGCCTTAAATTACCTAGAAAACATTTAGAAGGAACTAGTAATATAAAAGAAATCAAACTTCATAGAAATGCTGGAAACATGAAGATAGAAGGAGAATATTATAATGGAAGAGAATATATTGAAGGACCAAATATACTAATTGATACAGGAGCAAGTGAATGCCATATAGCTTCAATTAGAAATAAAGGATTAATGACTCACAAAATTGAACCATATAGATATGTAAATTTTGATGGACAAATACATACTACAGAATTAGAAGTCAAAGTACCAATAAAAATAGAGGAATTAAAATGGTAGTACCATGTTACATGGATAATAGTATGAATACAGATCCTCATATATTATTAGGAATAAGTTTTCTAAATGGATTAAAAGACTATAGTATAAAAAGAGAAGGATTATACATAACACATAATGATCAAACTATATTATGCGAAAAAAAGATAAATGAATAACCAGATAAGTTTTCCATTAGCCGTATATATACAAGTTACTATAGTAGAAACAAATATAACAACATGTGCCTTAATAGATACAGGAAGTGATATTACAATATTTAAAAACTTCTTAATAAAATCATGGAATGAAAATAGTAAAATAAAAATAACAGGAGTAACAGGAGAAAGTACACAAATAATTAATAGTGCTGATAAAGTCAGTATTATACTTGGAAGTAAACAAGTAGTAATAAATAAGATATATAGTTATAATAAATTAGATTGTGATATATTATTAGGAAATGACTTTATTCAACAATTTCAATATTATAAACAAAATAATTATATGATAATGTTACAAACACCATGTGCACACTTATTAAAAATTCCAAGGGAATTTAGACCCTATAGAGTTCAGCCAGCCCAGCGTGGTGATAAATGGGAGAAAAACCCAATAATAAATAAAGACATAAACACAAAAATTCTATACAAAAAAGTGCTAAAAGCAGAAATAAGTATAGGAAAAATTATAGAGCAATTAGAAAAAACATGTGGAGAAAATCCATTATTATTTTGGAAACCATATCATCCTAAAGCTAAAATAGAACTAACAGAAAATGTTATAATTAGAGTCAGACCAATGATGTATACTATACAAGATACACAAGAATTTAAAACCCAAATAAAAGAATTACTAGAACAAAAACTTATTAGACCAAGTAATGGACCTCATAGTAGTCCAGCCTTTATGGTCATGAAACATTCTGAGCAATTTAGAGGAAAGGCTAGAATGGTAATTAATTATAAAGAATTAAACAAATATACTAAATTTGATGGATACTTTTTACCAAATAAAGAAGTTCTAATAAACCTTGCAAAAGGAAAACAATATTATTCTAAGTTTGATTGTAAATCAGGCTTTTGGCAAGTTAAAATGGAAGATGATAGTATACAATATACTGCATTTAGTACACCTCAAGGTAAATATGAATGGTTAGTAATGCATTTTGGTTTAAAAAATGCACCACAAATATATCAAAGAAAAATGGATAATATATTTAGAAAATTTGATGAATTTTTAATAGTATATGTTGATGATATATTAATATGTTCTAATACTAAGGAAGAACATAGAAATCATTTGATAAAATTTATAAATGAATGTAAAAAAGAAGGTATTGTTCTTTCAAAAAAGAAAGCTATAATAGAAAAACAAGAAATTGATTTTCTTGGATTATCAATAGATAAAAAAGGAATAAAATTACAAACTCATATATCTAAGAAGATAGAAAGTTTTCCAAATAAATGAGAATCAAAAGAACAAATACAAAAGTTCTTAGGATGTCTAAATTATGCAGAAGGATTTATTGAAAATCTTTCAAAAAAGAGACATAAAATACAAGTTTTACTTAGAAAAACAAATACTAAAGGATGGAGTGAAGAACATACAGAAGCTGTTAAATTATTAAAAGAAGAATGTAAAAATTTACCAAAATTAAGATTGCCAGATGAAAAGGATAATTTTGTTGTTAATACAGATGCTTCTGATAAATATTGGGCAGCCATATTAAAAACAGATTTAAATGAAATTTGCAGGTATTCAAGTGGAACTTTTAACCAAGCAGAAATAAATTATACCACTCATGAAAAAGAATTGTTAGCAATTATTAGAGGACTAAAAAAGTTTTCATTATTCCTATTATCTAAGAAGTTTATTGTTGAAACTGACAATTCTAATGTTACAGGATTAATTAAAATTAAGTTGCCAATGGAGCCTCAATATAGGAGATTGCACAGATGGCAAGCATATTTGTCATTCTATAATTTCGATATTATTCATATTAAAGGTATAAACAATTATCTTGCTGATTTTTTAAGCAGGAATATCGAGTTTGGAGATGGATAATATCAAGCAGGAGATATCAGAAATAAAATCTGCTGCAGCATATGCCAAAAATGAAGCTGATGATATAAAAGTTGGAATGGAGGCATTAGCTGAAACCTTAAGTTATAATGTCAAATTATTACTTGAGATCAGTACGTCCTATACCAAAGTTACCAATGAATTAAAAGACCGAATTGATGCTCTTGAAGCACAATTAGAGTCTACAAATACCAAAAATACAGGGATTGATGCTTTAGCACAATCTCAAAATACCAAACAGGGAATACAAACAGGTACACCAAGTGGAAGCAGCGGTGGACCCAGTCAAATAAAGAGAGATACAATCATGGAAAGTTCCCGAAAGGTGACAATAAAAAATGATGATAAACATACAAGGGTGATCAAAATCAGAGCAGATGAAGATGATGAAACCCCTTTAACACCAAGAGAAGAAGAATATAAAGCTTTTGCAAAACTTGTCTATGAACTACAAGATAATGAATCATATTTCATCTCCCCAGGAGAACATGTTTACCCAAGAATGATCATTACAAACGATGGAGACCTAACATGGTTAAAATGGCAGCAGACTATGGATTCTTGGATTTAATTTATCCAGGAAAAGATTTAAAAGAAATTGAGAAATTTGATGATATCTTCCGAGGAGAAGTTTCAAAATTCGCCAAAGGAAGACCAATATATCTAAAATTTTACTCAATCAATCCAGAAATTGATGGAAGGATATATTATCCTGCAGAACATATTATTACAGTCGGATATGTAGGCCGAAATTTCCAAATTGAAGTAGGCCAAAATAGAAAGTCATTGCCAAACATTAACAGATCATGGATGAGATCCCGAAGAGTCTTAGGGATGAAAGTTCTCTACAACATGGCAAAAAATTTATACGATAAAAAATTTCAATGCTTGTGCCAATATGAAGGATGGACACTTATGACAAATAATGGAAAGGATAAATCTACAATTTTAAAAGAATATATCCAAAAGTTTGATATCCATCAAATCCATGGAAGTCCATCAACCATACAAGAGTCATGCCAGTTGAGGGAGTGTCCCACATGCTATCCAAATGAAAAGAGGCCCCGCCACTATGAAGAATCTTGACAAACTCTATATGAAGACAATAGAGGAAAAGAAGATGTGAAAGAAAGGTGGACAGCTGGAAGATATAATAGAGCTACAATTATGTAGTGAAGAAATTATTGTAATAATAAAACTCCATTAATGGAGTATGATGTAATGAATGATGTAAGAGGCCAATAATCGAGCCTCATGTAGTAGTATAAATAGAAGCCTTTGGGTTAAGATAGAGGCAGAATGAGTTGAGAAAAAACACTTGAGCCCTCATATTGCGAGAAAAAACACTTCTGTCTTTTGATATAATCTTTGTACCAATTTCAGAATATCAATAGAAAATCCATTTCTTACATAGAAGAATGAGTTTCTAAATCTTCATTCCCATAGATTCTTGATAGATCTAATAAGAAATTTCTTTCTTATTTTAACAAAAAAAACAGTTTTTCTTTAATCCAAGTCTAGGGATTTGTCCTTAGAAACGATACAGTGAAGGCAAGAAGCTGAATAGCAAGGATTCCGTTAAGGCAGGAGGCCGTTGAAGGAAACAATTTGCACATTCAGAGCCTGAAGGTCACTCGATTCTAAGAATAAAGAGCCAGATTAAAATTAAGGTAGAACTACTATTTCTTGTTAAATTTTGAAAGAATTTCTTAAGATCTTAGAGAATCGCAGGGATTATAAATGTTTATGATTATTCATGATGTTTGGATTACTGTCTACCATGATGTTTATAATACTATGATAATATAATATCCAGTTATGCCAGGATATACAGTTAAAGGATTAAACGATCTGTTAAAAAGAATACTTGAAAACGTAGAAAATCTTATATCCCAACTAGAAAATACAGATGAAATATCTGAAGAATATATTAGACTTATAAAAGAATGTGAACAAAAAATAGCAGATTATGATAAAATATTAGATTTATACTTTAATCAGAACATAAGAAATATAGAAGAACAGATTAGAAACCTACCCTAAAATAGAAGGACATGTCTTGCAATAAAGAAACCTATTTCATTAAGGATAAAATTGACTTTTTAACAGAAATCTTTAAAAGCCACTGTTCACAGGCTATTTTGAAAATTCTCCCTTCGGTGGTTCTATTTTTGACGTTTTTGTATATAGTATTAAAAAGCTGACAAACTTTCGTAATCTATAATTGTAATGTGCCATCATTTTTTTGCTCATTATTTAAAAAAAGAAATTTTTTTAGTGTACATAATATATGTTCATTGGAGTGTTCATAACTCTCATATGAACCTGCATTGAATGTCGAATCGCTCTTTGAAGATAAAAGTATATCGAACCCACATGAAGTTTTCCCATGAGTCAATTGTATCCATTGAGCAAATATAAGTTCGATCAAATTTTGCTTTTTTTGAGTACCAAAAGCAAACATGATATCATTATCAATGGCGGAGCCAGCCCATTGGACTAGGGGGTCCTAGAGGTGAAAGGGTGGGGGGCCACGGGGGCGCTGCCCCCGATTTTTTTTTTTTTTTGATACGTTATTAACAAAAAAAAATAAATCAAGAAACGTGTAAAAGAAAGTACCAATCTTTAATTTAGCAAAATCATACCTTATTACAAGCGTTCCTTCGAAATTCTCACACTTTAATAACGTTGTATAACTTTGTTAATTTATCAATTATTTCCACTAGATATTCTGCTCTATAATTAGGATTAATGTAGCACGATTAGTGGTGTTCTAATCTAATATCATAACAAATGGAGAATACAAAAAAAAAAAATTTTAAAAATTAAAAATTAATTTTTTTAAAAAAAAATGGGGGGGGGGGGGGGGGGTCTGGGTCCCCCTGGGACCCCCCAGCTCCGCCCCTGATCATTATGAACATAAAGTTTCAAGGTATGGAATCCTCTATTTGAGAGGATCTTAAGGAAATGGATTTTGTTTCTACCGAGCTAAAACGATATGTCGATGTCTTTTGTAAATCAAAGTCATCGTTTAATAGTTATTTTGCTTGAATTTTTTTTACCCTACAAATAAAAAATGGAGGATTTAGTTATATGATTACAAATCAACTTTCATGGATACTCCATGTGTATATATATTATATACACCAAGTAAAAGTCTTAAAAAATATAATTGCAGAATGAAAATTGTGAAATAATAATAAAAAAAGATAAGTGGGTCCCAGAAAGCAGTGGATCATCAACTTTGTGAGCCAACTTGGATGGTAACATTTCTTTTAAAAATGGGGTGAAAATGGAAAACAAACGGGCTTAGTGTGTGTGAAACCCAAAACAAAGAAAGGTACAACTTACAAGATTTGTTCTTTCTTTTTTTTTTTCGGAATTTTAAATTGTGGGTTTTATTTGTTCATAGATACACGTACAGTCAAGAAAGATTTATAAGCGTTTTATAGAGGGTGGAACCGTGGAAGCTCAGGTGGTTGTAGGGAATAATGAGTCGAAGAAAGGGAGGAAATGGGCGGCGATAGGGGCTGTGGTGGTGGTGTTAGTGGCAATAGCACTCACATCTAAGCATGCTCAGAAGTCAGAATCACAAGTCTTGTCAATATGCTCAGGTTTTAGCTTCTTTTTTTGAAATTTTTTTATCATTTCTTGCAGTTTCTTATTGTGTAATTTAGCTTTAAATTTTCTTGTATGGAGGTTGAGTCATGTGTGAGTTTTTCGGATTTCTGAATTTGTGAAAAGCTAAAGTATAATTGGAGAGAAAGAATAATCCATTTTTCAAATTAATGTTAAATTACAATCAATTAGCCAATATGTAATTCATGCAATCAGTTAGCAATTATATTGGTTCTAGTAGTTGTACAGTCTGTAGGCATTGCATAATATTTACCTTTTTTGGGCAAGTATATTGGCCCTTTTTTTATTTTCAAAGAATAATATCAGCCTGTGAGAGTTTGAGTGACTATTTTGTTTTTCTTCTACGAGCTCTTTCGTTCCCAATTAATTATCATTATTTACCCTCTGTTTGATAGAAAGTAAATTCAGATTTTTAGTAGATTTTGATAAAAGTTGATGAAATGTGTGATTAAAAAGTCGTGAGTTCATAAAATGGGTGGTTAAAATTAATTGTTGACTTTGACTTGAAATTTTAATTGGATTTTAATCCAAACCAAACGGGGTATTAATACGATGAGATAATAACTGTGTATTCCACCCTGTATTTATTGCTGGAAGGTTTGGATTTACAAGCAATTTATGAATGTATACATATACACTTAGTTTTCTGCATAATTTGTACAGGATGGCTTTGTTTAGATACAAGCGAACAGTGCTTAGATAGTGCCAAATGAAGGTTGATTTGATTAGGCTTATATTGTCGAAACCGTCTGAGAATTTCAGGACACTCTTAAAAGATAAAAGACTTTAGAATCTTTTAAAACAAGATTGTGTGTAGATAAACTAGCTTGTTAAGATAAAAGTTGGTTAGAACAGTTTATTTTATTATGCACATTATGATTCCTCTTGTTTTCTCGAGTGCTTGATCATATTTCTTGCAGCTGCATCGCATGCTCACTCTGTTGTTTTGATGATTTGATCTTGGGAGAAAATGATTTTCTACATCTTCGATAGGCTGAAAGTGACTTATTTGGTTCTTTTACTTGCCATCTTTTGCAGGACTCTCGAAAATATGCAGGCATTGTTGAGGACTGCTGTCGCGATTATGAGACAGTAGACATTCTTAATGGGGCAGTACTACACCCATTACTTCAAGAGCATGTTATTACTCCATTTTTCCGATATTTTAAGGTTGGATGTGAACCAATAGTGTCTACTATTACAAAATCTTATAATAAACTAATGCCAAATCTATTTGTCTAGATAATGTTCTTACAATCTCTTTTTAGGCTTCATGCAAATTTAGTAAATATAATAAAATTGAAAGCATTATGCATGGTTGATTATGACCGACTGCATAGCTTCATACAATTGCAAAGAAGACCTTGCTGTGAAATGTACTTAATTTTTTAGCCAACTGAATAATCTGGTCATTATTAACCATCAAATGGTTTCACTGGGAAAAATCGCAAGTATGAGCCACAAGTTCATCTTTATACCCATATATAACATTATGATGATCTTCACATGCAAAGGCAATCACAGCAGTCTGCAACATGATTGTAGATTCTGAGGTCCAACGAAATATTGTTTCTTAGAAATGGAAATGCTAGCAGAATGACCAAACGTTAAGACCAAATTTACTAGTTTTCTGGATGTCCTCCTATAATAGGGCTAGAATTTTTAGTCATGCAAAACAAGCTGCAGCACAATTATTACGAGATAGTTTTGTTGCTACTGAAATCTGAAGTTCTTAACATGGCAAATATTTTTAGTGCTGGAAATTGCTTATTTACTTTACTCTGTATATTTTCTGTTTTTTATTCTTCTTCACATTTTAAACAACGTTGTTATGGTTACCTCATAAAAAAAAAATGTTGCATAATTTCGGATTTGTGAAATACCTTGTTCTTGTTAGCTGTGTTAATAATGAACCAACAGCCAATATCATGTGATGTTTATTCGAAAAGGGAAAAATAGAAGGAAACAAGATCAAAAATCATTTAGCTGGTTCTATGTTTACTGTGGTATCAGATTGATTACTTGCCGTATTAATATTCAAGCCTGATGTAATCCGTCTAACATTGCAGGTTAAGTTGTGGTGCGACTGCCCTTGTTGGCCCGATGATGGTATGTGCAAGCTGCATGACTGTAGTGTATGTGAATGTCCAGAAAATGAATTCCCTGAAATCTTTAAGAGGCCAATTAAACACAGTCTTCCATCTGATGATTTAAAATGTCAAGAAGGAAAGCCACAGGCTGCTGTTGTTAAGGCCTCTAGGGGCTGGATAGAAGTGGATAATCCATGGACGAATGATACTGAAAATGGTAATTGTTGTATCTCCTCTTCATGTATCCAGATGGTCTACTCTTTTTGTTCAATAAACTTCCGAATGATATACAACTTATAAATTTAGGAATGTGTTTAACTTGTAGAACAATTGCAGGTGATTTTCTACAAGGAATGATTTGTGTTCTTCAATCTCTATTTTCCCTTCTTTCCTGTTCTTTTAGTGAATCAGTAGTATATGCTATTGCTTTCATAATTTTTTAATTTTTAATTTTTTTCCAATTACATTGAGCAGTCTTCAAAAACCTTTTAGTTGGGCTGGGATATTCGTTACGCAATTTAAACTATTGCCAGATAACCCTGCAACATCAATAATAACTACTCATAAATTATGTTTCGTACTATGATCCTAAATCTCGATTTGTGCCCATTTTTCTTTGCAGATGCATCTGGAGAGATTTGCCAGAAAAAAAATCTTATACAAGTTAGGGCCTGTTTGGACGGGATTAAAATTTGATTTTAATCTAAGTCAAAGTCAAACAATCAATATCAACCACATTTTTCATGGGTCCCACATTTCAAAAACTCCTATCACAATCCACTTAAAATCAGATTTTAATTTACACCAAACATCCTCTTAATATGAGGCCTGCACTCCTCGATTTCAATACACATTGCCTCCGACTACCTGCTTGATGAAACTACAAATCCGGTATAACTTTCCCCCTCATTTCTTTCAAAATTTTATTATTATGTTCTATTTTTATTTCCTTTACATGGGAAGCATTCGAACATAGCCGAGGACATGCTCCTTCAATAATTTTTATTTATATTCTTTTTGTTATTTTTTTCCTTTATTCACTACCGTGGAAAACCTTCGAGACAGGAAGCAGTCAAACATCCTCGAGGACTTGGTTTAAAAAAATGCCAATTGAGGCCTGCCTTAACGCTCACCTCAGGTGAACAAAAAAAACCTCAAGGAGCTGATCGTGAGGCTGTTTTTGGAGACGTACGTCTCAACTGAGTGAGGCATGCTCACTACACTGCCTCAAGGCTTCTGAGACGTGCTCTCCTTAATTTTCCTAACTCATGAGTGGACCCACAGAACATTGAAAATTCTGATAGACGAAATCTTGGAATAGCCCACTGCTCCCTTTAAAATATTTAAAAGTCGTATTTCTCATAGACCCACTTTGGAAATTGTCTATTGCCTCGCCAACTAAAGTAATAGTTTCATTTCCGTAACTATATAAATTTCTCTATTTTTGTTTGCACACTTTAAAATTTTCGATTATGAATTTTGACTATTGTTTATGGTTTATTACTTGCTTATTTTGCATTTAATAGTTTTATGACATTTATTTGGTTTACACCTTGAGGGTCTACGTCTCGCATCATGAAGAAAAAACCCCCCTCAATGCCGGATTACTCCTTTTTAAACATTCCCGAGAACATGCTTGGATATTATTTTAAAACCAACAGTTTTACTAAAATAGAAACCTGAACCATATTGCTTTGGAATGTATTAAAAAGAACCTAATCAATTTGCTGCTCTTTCAGTGGGTCAGAAATCTGGAATTAGCATATGATCGAGTTTTTCAGTATCCTAATCATGTTGGGAACTTGTATTTCACTTTCCTCTTTGTTCTTTGAGCTGTGACAAAAGTAAGCCCTCCAAGTATTTTGTTCATGGATCTTTATTTACTAGCTGTAAGTGATACAGTCTCAGCCCCTTCACTCTTGATATCATATTCAGGCAACTAATTACTTGGAGCAGGCCGAGTATGACAGTGGTAACCCTCAAGAGGACCTGAAAGCACAATCTTTAATGCATCAGTTACTGTATAATCAAAACTGCAGGCTGCATGTCCATTTCCATTTGATGAAGCTAAATTTTGGAAAGGACAAAGTGGGCCTGATTACTGAAGCAAGAGATCCAAAAGCATTTCCGAGACATCAGGTTTCTATACCACCTTCCAATATACTTGGTTATCAGCTCCGCAGATTATCGTTTTAAAAGCCTAGAAATTGATTTCCTAATGGGATCTGGATTCTAAATAATCTCTTGCTTGGGCAACAATAACGCAATCTTTAATCAGAGAAGATTTGTGCTTTGAACTTTAGGGGAATAAAATTGATGAAGTTGCAATTATACATTCCAATTCTTCTACGTTTTTCAATTTTGGGTCTAAGTTTTGGTCACTATTCTGGTAAACTGCAGCGCTATCATGGATTGTGTTGGATGCAAGAAGTGTCGTCTATGGGGAAAACTTCTGGTTCTTGGTCTTGGGACTGCATTGAAGATTCTTTTCTCTGTTGATAGTCAAAATTTTCCCAACCAGCCTGTAAGTTCCGTAGTGGATTAATGTTACACTACTGCATTAGTAAAACTCTTCTTTCTTTCTCTTTCTCTCAGCTGCAATTGCAAAGAAACGAAGTAATTGCTTTGGTGAACCTGCTTAATCGACTATCAGAATCTGTCCAATTCGTTTAAGAAATTGTCCCTTCAGTCGAGAAGACAATGGAGAAATTAGTTTCAGAGCCTCCTGCACAAGAAATTAGCTTATGGCAAAAATTACAAGATGCAGTAGGATGGCTTCGGTAAATGACAACTCTCTGTTTCGTGTAAGCCATGCTTTGTTGACAGTACTTGGTTGTGAAATGTATACTTAAGCAATCTTTTCTTTCTTTCAGGTCAGTTAAACTCCATTATAGCCTCCTATCTTTAGATGTATTTGTATCAATTTGGAAGTTGGATGTAGAGCAAGTATACTAAGTACTAACTGACCAGGTTTTTGGAGAAAACCACATAATTGGAAGCCATACAAAATCATACTCGTATTGGAAACATAACATCTGAGATTTGTTAGTAACATTATTTTTCGAACTTTTTTTTTCTTCCGGAAATCTGAAAGTTATCTTTGACTGTGCTTACCTGTGTGAAATGAAATTTGTTACTGGTTTGCTCTCTATTGTTTTTCAACTGCCCCTTGAATTGTAAGAATGCCTCATTTTTGTAAGCGTTGGTGGATTGAATGTGGTAAATTTTCTTACTTTGAGAGATAATTTGGTACTTATTTGGAAGTAATTCTTGCCGTACTAATAAACCTTTTAAGTTTAGCCAAACACTATCTATCTTGATTCTTACGTTACCAGAATCAAACAATAATACTATTTTCTTGTCAGGGTGAGTATGTACACCAAATGTAACATTTACTTCAAAGAAATACAAGGCCGCAAAGAGATGATAGCATCATCAGAAAGAATAAACGTAAATATGTTTGTCAAATACAAGAACCTGTCTCCCAATTTGCCCTATTTGTTCAATAAATACAAGAAACCGGAGAAATCATGGCTCATCGCGTTGTTGTTCCAATGTTCCATCCTCTTTCTTTTTCTCTGGTGCTTTGCTTTTGCTGAGTATCCTTTGTTACTGCTCTTCTAGCATTGCCTGGCAATGCTCTATACCCCATTTTCCCTCGGCTTCCAATGGAAACTCTGACCTTTTCCATTCCGACATTTACTCCAATTCTTCGCATGTATGGCTGCATTGGAGACTTTATTTGGATTTTCTTGTGAAGGCTTCGTCTCAATATGCTACTGAGCTTCTTACTTCCAATTCTAGTATCTTTAGGACTCTCGCAAGGCGCCTGTTTAGGCAAACAAGTAACTTCAACTTCCTTGACCTCTTCTCTCGTATCTGCTGGGATTGGTGTCAAGGGGAGGAATGGAAGAGGCTTGGCTATACCAGGTAAACTGGGTAATGGAATTAAAGAGTTGCGTCGTTGAGCTGGAGCAGCAGAAATCATCTGTGCAGTTGTACAAAGAGAAGCTCTGCCTGTACGCTTTGGCAATGGTAAACGTTCAGCCATCTCAGGATTATTTTCTTTCTCTGATGAATCACTGAGCTTAGCAAGTCCGTCCGTAAGAATGGAGCGCATTGAAAATTTGCTGTTCTCAGCAAATGGACGAGGGACACTCACTTGATCTTTATGAACACAAATCACTTTAGTTGCAAATGGTGCTCTCACAGGCTCGTGATAATCCTCTTCTTGTTGCTGTCTCGTTTCTTGATGTTGCTGTTCGGCTATTCTAGAGTCATGCTGCTGTGCTAGCTTTCTCTCTACCGAAAGTTGTGATTCCAATTCTTTGATCTGAAAATTGTTCAGTGGCATAATTGTAATGTTTATCAGCAATAAACTGAAAAAGAAACTGAACTTTCACGTACCTTGTCTTGCAAGTTTCCATTTTTCGCGTCTTTCTCCTTTATCTTTACCTCAAGACCATGGTTAATATCCTCAATCTTCTTAACTTGAAAATCCTTACTCTTCAAATCTTGTTTAAGTTTCTCAACCTTCAAACATGAAGTTGGTGATAAAGAAAATAAGTTTGCCTCATATAAAGGTACAAACTCTAGCTTAGAAGATTTCTTTCGTATTAGACTCGCTACTCTTACCATCTGTTTGTACTTGAAGAGCTCATTGCTGTCCATTTGCTTCTTTGCAGGACCTAACTCTATTCCTCTAACTCTACTCGCAAAATTTAACGAGCAAAGAGTTTCAGTCACATCATTCTCATTAGGACTAATCTGCACAAACATCAACGTCTTTGAATCTCCTCCTGCAGATAGGAATTGAGAAGTTTAGTTTCCATTCAGGCTATGTACTTGCTTCCAAGTTAAATAGGGAAAAGAAAAAAATCAGGCATGATGAAACAAATTATATACATATACAAGTATGTACCTAGAGAGTCTTGAAGCAAGTGAGTGAGCTTGGAGTTCCTACATTGTAACGGTGAAAGAATATTTAGATATATACATATAAAAACTAGAATCTTAAAATGCGTTCTTATACCACCAAATCTAAAAACATTAGCTATCAAAGAGATGGCATATTAATTTAATTGAATTTAGTCGTCAACCCACTCCTCGCGCATGTCAAATTCGTTATATATCAATGACCTGACACGTGCACAACTTTTATAAAGTTATTAGAAAGTAAATACATTTTTTGTATATATTTGTGAATATTCTCTATACCTGAAAGGAATGTGTGGGCTCTTAGTAGCAAGTGCAGATATGACGTCTCCAAGTGCAGATAATGATCTATTGATATTCTGGGTTTCTTTTAGCCTTTCACCCTGTACTTCGGTCTTAGCAATTCTTTCACTTCCTGCTAGGTCAACCAGCCATAGTTTGCTTCTTGTGCATTCTCCATTAATTAGATTCTCTCCCTTCACCATTACACAGTGCATGCTGCATTTGAAAAACACAAAGTGCTCAGCATTAACATGCCTTTTGTCGAAAGCCAACTATCTACAAAATGGAACAAGGTGCAAAAGAAATCAAACCAATGCGATCTGCTACTGTGCTCATTGGCATTTGTTGATCCAACTGCCCTTTCATTACTACCAGTCTGAAGGACTTCCCATACTTCATTTACATTGGTCACACGAGCTTCAACAATTCCAGGAACGTGATGTCCACCTTCAACTACCTGTTTTATCTCAAGCCTGCCAATAGTCGAATTGTAGTAGATCAAACTATAGAAGTATTCAGTTAAAGTGCAGTTTAATTAGTGTAACTTAAAATTGTAACTCCTGAAAAAACAACATTAGGCAGGGGTAGCGGACTAGGAACACCAACAAAATCTACTCTTCTACATATTTACCATATGAACATGGTAAATGCTATTGTTTTCTCTCGACCTAGTGAAATCTAGCAGTTTCACATTGTGTTGAGTGAATACATAAAATGAGAAGAATTTTGAATATTGTCATCAACTATTAAATCAATGCTTCAATTATTCAGCAATAAAAGTTCTATTTTCTATATAAAAATCCTAATGAGAATAACTTTTCTAGCTTGAAGATAAATAATACCAAGAAAAATGAAATCGTGTCTTTGAAGTTTAATGTCTAATATAAGTACTTGTCTTTTGAATAGTAATCTACATCTGTGCCTCCAAACAAATAAGAGAAATGGAAGAGAAGAAATCCATCCAGCCATATTGTTTAAGCAACGACCGACTTTTTTTTTTTAAGAAAAGCAAATCAATACATTTTATAGTACCAAAAATAGATAGATAAAGGTAGATGGACATAGGCATTGGCATTATATCAATCAGCCTACCTCTTTGAAGTAACTCCAGGCTCTGACCCTGAAACTAGTAAATCTCGTATTTGCTCATTATAAACCTCCAAGACACTCACAGATATTTCATATCGAAATGTTTTCTTTCGCTCCTCAACGATGTGAAATAGCTCCTCAAGGGTTCTATAGTTAACCCCACGGTTATCATGTGTTCCCTCCATTGTAAAAGTTTTCCCCGTTCCTGTCTGACCATAAGCAAATATGCAAACATTGTATCCATCTAAAACTGAAGTTGCAAATGGGGCTGTATCCTCAAAAACATCAGCTACTCGTACAAGTAAAAATGAAGGGAAAGTACAAGTTAGAGAATGAAAAGGAATATTATAAATAAAAAAACAAGCGTTCCTTTGCAATTACCCTGGTCTGCTTCAGGGCTGAAGACAGCGTCAAACTTAAAGATTTTCTTGGATATTCCATTTGATTTAACAGTGAGTTCCCCATCATTTTCCGATGAAAAGTCAATTGCCATCGAAGCTTCTGCAGCAATCTCTTCAGGGTTTAGAGGCCGACACCTACAGAATACTCTAATGTTTCCTGAGAAAGTCATCATTGTCAAATGTGAGCATTTGTCAAATTTCAAGCCCGACTTGATATCAGATGGTCAAAAATATAATCTCCTTACCTTTCAATTCGAGAACCTTATTATAGAGTTCTTTCCTCTCCTTGACCCCTTTGAGGAATTTAATTTTAACATCATCATATAATTGTGTGTGCTCATTTACTGTCAACAAATGTACAAATATAAATTAGAAACAAGTTAACTAATATTTATATTGATAACCAACTCAAAGATATACAAAAGATTACTTTTGGACTGAATGATTGAGCTAACACCATCCATATCTGCCCGGCATTGCTTAAAAGATGTAGCATCTTCTACAAGCGCAATATGATCCATCTTCAGAAGCTGTAATAAAAGAATTTCCATAAATAGAAGTAAAAACCTGTTTGTTTGACTCGAAATGCGTCACAAACACTATATACTACACCTTGAGTTTTCTTGTCAAGTCCCTCAGTGATGAAAACCATTTGCTCTTTTCTTTCACTTGGCCCTCAATAGCAAAGGCTGAAGAATCGAAAATCAGTACAGAAACTAATCACACAGACCATAATTTTATTAGAAATGATCTTCCTCACCCAGAGATCCAACATGCATTGATTTGCGCATAAGCTCATTCCGAAGGTCATTCAAAGACTTCAAAGCTTCTTGGCATTCTCTGCTTTTGAGCTCATTCTCTCTCTTAACTTCCTCTAAAACCATTTTTGTTTCTACGAGTTCCTTCTTCTGGGATTCATGCTCCATTTGAAGCCTATGAAATTCTCCATCCATGGAACCATAACCAATATCCTAGACACGTGTAATTTAGAAAAAGTAAAAAATAAGAGTAAATATATTGAGCCTTAACTCGTATTTTAATAGGTTTCAAAAAGTATAATTTACTTGTGGTGACTTGCATTGTGGCATGGGCGCCAATCCCATTCCTTGGAGTAATTCGACCTCTCCAGCCTCTGAGATTATAAATATATGCATTCAACAGCAGTTCATAAAGCTTTTAAGCAGTTGTATTGCAAGATAACACTTAATTATCAGTTTACCTGCAGAAGCAAATTTCCTAATGGAAATACCACAAACTATTGGGCTTCCAATTACTCCTTCAAATCTAATAAACAATCCTTTGTCTCCGTTAATGCAAGTTTTAAGATCAGATATCACCAGCGGTGTATTTGAGCCAACACGAGCATAAATATCTAAGCACGATACAACCTGCAAATTTTCAACCAGTTCAACACATTGATAATTTTATGCACCACAATATATTATGAATTTGTCTGTTACCCAATGAATCCATACCTTTTGGTCCTGTAAGAAAACATCAAAAACTCTCATTCCGGGAGGACCATCACTAAACACAATCTCGGCGAAGTACAGATCAACCATGTAAGTTTCAGATTCTAGGACCTCAAAATTATATGAAAAATCCCCAAAACGTGCAGTATGGTAAAGACTAAGGCCTTCTCCATCCCCAGTTATGGGATCATTAGTCCTCATAATATCACCTCCATTGAAACAACAATCTTCAGAAAACTGTACTGCACCTGGAACACAATACTATCGGTTGATCCAACATTGATGCTCATAACATGAGTGCAGTGTTTGATAGAATTCTGTTCCACAAATGGTGATATAACAAGCTCGAATGAAGAGTCTGTACAAGTATCTTCTTCATTTCCAGCTGGGTTCTCAAGGGATTCTTTAATTTCAGACCCCTTGATTCCATTTTCTAAAGAGACATCAATTCTATCACCACCCTTCAAAAATTCAGGTGAAAGATCATTTCTTGGACTAGGAACATCAGGCGAACCCATACATATTACCAAATCAGGTGATGCCAATGAAAACCCTATCACAGACCTGCCTGAAATAATCAAGAAAAGTTATAAATTAAGTAAATTTTCGATCAAATCATAAATCTTTTTAAAGAAAATTGGGACTTTCTTGAACTTCTAACAGAAAAATATCAAAATAAGCAACCCCATATGTTCATGAAGATTAGAACTTACAACTATCCATTTTCAGGATTCATAATTTGGAACTACATACCATCAATCTCCGTTGGAACGGGGTCAACTGAATTCTCCATGATTGAACCTACTGAGCTACACAACGTGGGTAAAATGCCTGCCAATTAAAAGAAAATAAAGACCCCATATACAAATCTATGCAAAAAAAAAAAAAAAAAAAAAAAAACGAACTAATAAACAAAATCTTATAAATCTAAAATACATTTTCTTACACTTAGTGTGAGTTTGAGAGTTAGTATGGGTTAGATCTTGCCGTTGTAGGAAAGAAACGTCGGTTATAAGAAGTGGGTCATGCCATTCAAAATCTTCCATTGATAAAGAAGCAGTTTTTTTTTTTTTAATTATATTTTTGAAGATTTGAAATGAAAAAGAAAAGAGTGTTAGTAATAAGTAATCAGAACTGAAAAGGGAATTAATATTACAGAGAGAGTGTCAAAAGGAGAAAGCCGTTGAATTCGTTTTGTTGATGACGATCCCTGTTTTTTGAAATTTGAATTTTCTGAACCGGGTAAACGGCTATACTTTATTCTCTCTTGGGACAGCCTCTATGAACAAGAAACAAAATATTAAAATTATTTTATTTTAATTGTAATTTTGAAGCATATCTAACAATTCTTTCTAAACTTATCAAATTTTGCCAAGATTATGAAATAAACTTATTGCAAGTTCTGAACTTTTACGGGTTTTTAATCTCATCTTAATAGAATCCAAATAAAATTATAAAACAACGAGGAAAGATACAAGACCAAATTATAAATATGAAACTTTTTGGTGTATCTTATACTATATTAAAGAAGGATAGCTGCAATAGTATTCCCACCCAAGAATCCCGCCTAAACCATTATTATTATTATTATTATTATTATTATTATATATATATATATATATAAAGTCAAAAAATTGATCGTTTGAATAAAAAAAAAAAAAAAAAAACCTCCGCATGCGGAGGCAAAATATTAATTTTTTTTTTTTTTAATAACATACCTAGAATTTCTTACATTTATTTTTTTTTCTAATAATTTTACTTATTTACATTTCACACAAACTATAAATACAATTTCACTTATTAATAATTTAATTTATAAACATTAGAAAATATTAGTCAGGTCGATCCCCGTTAGTGGCCTAGCCCCCGAGCCCCCTCGAGGGGCGCTGTCCCCTCGACCCCCACGACCTGACCGGGCAGGTCGATCCCCGTCTGTGGCGTTACCCCCGCACCCCACAAAGAAAAAGTTTTAAAAAAAAATTAAAAAATTATGATCCTAGGGCTGTCAAACAGCCCTTAAGCTTTTAAAATAATAATAATTAAAAGAAGTTTTAGGCAGACACACAAGAGCTGGTCCTAAAGCTGTCTAGCTCCGGATCTGGCTCCCAATATGCTGCAACAGTGTTCCCTCTTTTGTTTTTTTTTTTTCAAGTTCAAAATTCAAATTATGCATTTATTATATAATAACCCAAAAAATGACACACCAAACTTTGTGGTGCAGTTTATCTCATTTTCAAAACCTCTTATCTTTTCTCTCCGTCTGTGTGTAGAGCTTTTTTTTTTTTTTGTTTCTTATTTTTTACAAAATTCTGACTTAGTTTGCAAGATTTGTGCTTTTTGCCCAAATTTGTAGTTGTGATTTGGCTTTTATTTGCAATTTTTTAATCTCCGACTAGGACTACAGTTGTTCGCGCAAGGAATAGATTCATTGACTTCTAGTATGGGTCAGCCGAAAGGAATCTACAATATATTCTCTATGTATATCAAGACAAGAATATATTCATGCTCTCAATCTCCTTAAACTTTGCAAATAATTTGATGCTTCAATTGAATTCTCACTATATTATTCAACACTAGCTTCTATTCAAATGAACTATAAGTCACAGATGAAAGTTGAATTCTGCATCCAATTCTGCAAAGGTAATCTATTATAATACCTCTGAAATTCTTCATTTCTACGACGAAGACACCATGCTAGACGGAGACACGGAATATTTTTTTTTTTATAAAAAAAACCATCCCAAACCCGTAGTTTACTTTTGCACAACCCCACATGTATTTTCTTTCATTTATCTCATTTGCATATAATTAGTTATGTGGTGTATATATTTTTATTTAAAATTACTCATTCATAGAAGTGTTTTGCATCTAATTGGATTGGAAAATCAATTAGCATATGTTTCTCATATAAATTTGTACGTCTCACCGTGCATCGCACGGGTGAAAGACTAGTATATTTTAATGGAACAATATTTATCAAAGGATTTTTGAAATATGAAACATTTCAAAGGGTAAAGTACAAAATGAGAGATGTTGGCTCTATAAATGGACGACTAAATCACTTATCTAGTCGTCCATTTATCTAGTATTATTTGAAGTCTTGAATCGTTATATATCTATCGTTAGATTATTAATATGTTTTACTAAGCTTAAGAAGTGATTTTATATCAAGATAACGAGTGTTCATAAATCATAATATTTTTTAATGATAAATTATGAGTTAAAAAGAATAGTAACATTAGACCGTGAAATATTGGTAACCACAAGCCTTCACTGTGATCTTTTGTAAAATAAGGCAAGTTTGGAATATTTTTTTTAAAAAAATTGGCATTTTTAAAAAGAATACATTTTTATGACAAAAACAAATGACAAACCTGATAATTTGATTGGATTCATTTATTGTTACACTTAGTCAAACTCGTTTTATGATTTATTTCACGTGACCTCTGAAATGTTGAGATCTAGTAATTTCTTTTTCACCGTACATTAGTTTGAATTTGTAGTAGAAGTTTCTCCTGGTCCAAATTAACTTCAAAAAAGATAGGTCTCATGGTCGAGATCCGTGAGCGATATCCAAGCAAGAGTAGGAGCATAGAGGCAGCAACAATTATTTCTCCGGTGAAAGCAAATGTTGTCTTGTGTAATTGTGAATTTAATTATCTGTGTTACCTCATGTAATATCCAAGAGTAGATTGATTGGTGGGAGAGAAAATAACTGGGGAAGTTCACGAGAAAGAATGTATTTTCATTAAATTTCCCGTTTGTCTTGATTTAAAAAAATAAAAGTAACTAAAAACCTGAATAATCAAACAATATACAAATTGCAGTATTTTTCAGTACAAGAAACTTAAATATCGTTTTGGGAAAAATCTTAATTTTAAATATAATTCTTCTTCTCATCAGTTGAATACATTTGATCCTACACAGAGGCACAAGGGAAGTTAAACGTTAAAAATTTATAAAATCAAATTCCAATTCCACCCCCACCCCCACCCTCACCCTCACCCTCACCCTCACCCCCTCCCCCTCTTTCTTCCCTTACCACTGTATCTGTTACATGTGGAATCACCATTGAATTTTGTGAGCATAGATGAATGCTTTAACCTGTTGCACTTTACAAAAAGGAGCTCAAATCTAACATATATGAACATTTACAGTCAAACAGCATCTAGTCGAGGGCGAATATCTGCATCTTTAACCAGCAGCATCAAAACTAAGATCAGGACGAGGCCATGATGAGTTGACTCGTGTCAAATTCCTGGTCATTCTTTGGGAAAATCCAACTGGGTTCAAGACTTATGCTTTGATATATGTTTCTACAGCTCTATTCCCACTTCTTCGAGTGCAGCTGCCATTGAGGCCGATGCCTCTTCAAGCGTTCGTTTCTTTTGCACAGAGTTGAAGGCCTCAATACTATCTCCCTCCTCCCAGACATCGAATTCCTCCACTCCAATGCCACACTCGAGTCCAGCATTCACCTGTCAAATGGGAACAAATTATACTTGAGAAAACTCAGCATAAACATCTACCTTGAAGGACAGAGAAAAAGATTTACAATGTTTCCATGCCTTCACACAACACAGACCAAAATGTTTCACTTTTGGAGCATTAAAAACGGAAGAAATATAGAGTTTCTACCGTTGGAGCCTCTTAAGTTGAAGGAAGAAACTCCATGTAATTTTCCATAAACAAATAAATGTATGCATTTACATGTCTACAGAAGCAAAAAATGTACTCTCTCTAGTAATTTCTTAAAAATGAACTTTTTACCGAGCTTGGTAATCCAAAGCCAGCATTAAGTGAAGGACTAAACCATCAATAACCAGTTTGGTATTATTCCTTTCTCTTTTCCTATTTGAGGAAGGTGGCGTTTACGTGCCACTTTTCATGTGGACTATAGTTGAATATCAAATTACACTATCACAATAAACTGACTCAGTTCAACTTTAATGCATACTGCTCAAAATCTAGAAAGCAAAATGATGAGATTCTCAGCCCTTGTTTGAGCCCCATTATTTGAAAAAAAAAATTGATTTTGTTTTTTGGAGAATGTGTGGTTAAAAAGGAAAGTTTTTGGGTTTATGTATAAATATTATTTTATTGATAGAATGTGTGGTTGATAAAAGGAGGGAGAAAAATGAATTAAAATTTAATGTGGGTGGGGTGGGGGGTGGGGGGGGGGGGTCAAACAGGGAATCAATATTTTATACAAGGCGTGTATACTAACTTCACTTAATTTAAAAATAGAATTTATACTGCTTCATACTGTCCACAAGGGAAGGAGGGAGCCAAAGATATAGCGAATAGAAAAAGATAAGAGAACACCCATAGAGAGCAAAAAATGCCGTTATTTGTGATTAGACCCTTTTGTGTCTCACATAATATACCTTTTTAAGGAGGAATAAAAGGGGGTGGGGGGGTGGAAATTTCACTTCAGGGTTGCTGAACATTTGGAAGAATATAAACATTGATGTCCAGTGCTTCAGTTCCTCTAGAGTTGCTTACATATAATTCTTTTAGAAATCTATGACAAAATATAAAAACATGTATCAAGTGTTTTTTTTTTAAATTATAAATACATAGAAATTACTGATGACAAGTGGGTAGTAGTTGTCGATACCTCGAAACGTGTGGATAAAAAGTGGTTTGAGTGTTTATACATGAGCCAAACATAGGCTACATTAACATGGATAACATTTCAAAGAACAACTAAACCAATTATTATGAGTTCTTATTGAAGTATCACTAAAAAAGAAAAAAGAAAAAAAAAGGTTATTTCAAATAATAAAGAAAGCAAGTAGAAGAAGAAATGACATATCAACTTCTAAAGGTACCTCTTTCACAAGCTCCTTGACCCGTCTTAAAGAACCAAGGACACCAACATGAACTTCTTTGCCTTTTCTCAAAACACGAATTCCAGAGTCTTTCACTATCTTTCCATCTGTTACCATGCATCCAGCAACACGGCCGCTGCCACTGCTGAATACGGCCCTTACTTCTGCTGAACCAATTGGCACTTGTTCCTGCAAAAACACGAGTTAAAAGTGTGCTACTTTACCAGTAAGAATTATATCATGAAGTACATCAGTGCACAAGCCAAGATGAAGCCTGCAACCCTAGAGATCTGGAAACTGGATTCTAGTGGATAATTTAAGCATCTTACAAATGCAACCTTCTAAAAGTCAATGAGAAACAGGGTTCTTAGTCTCCCCAAGGTGGAGGATAAGATCTATCTTTCATTTCCATTTTTTTTTCTTATACAAATTCAATGAGAATTCAAGACATAGAAAACGTTATAGTTGGATGTGTATTAACTGACAACTGAGAACTTTGTGCACCAACTCACTAACTTATTGTTGGTTAAGTACCTGGCATGCCTAAAATCAGACCAACCACCTAAAGTGTCCTTTGATCCTGAAACAGGCCAGACACACGTTTTTCCAACTGTGATGTATCTTTCCTACTAAAGATACTCTAATAAAAGGCAAAGCCCAAATAGGATATAAGAATATAGTTTACCTCAACAGTCTCCAGAAGTCCCTCCATTGCTTTTCGCACATCATCAATAAGTTCGTATATAACTCTGTACAACCGGATCTCAATGCCTTTGTTATCTGCATAGCTCTTGATGGAACCAGGTGCTTTGACATTAAAGCCAAAAATTATAGCTTGACTTGCGACTGCAAGATCAACGTCACTGGTGCTCACATCCCCAGTTGCTTGCAACAGGAACTTCAGAGTCACATTAGTTTGTGGAAGCACCTGAAGAGCTTGTCTGACAGCATCAATGGATCCCTGGTCAAAATCTAAGATCATAACTTGACTGCAGATAGTATTAACCTTGCATATTGAATTGAGATGCTTTGAATATATTATCGACTTCCATTATTTTATTTTTCCACAATAACTTCTGATAACAACATGAACTACACCTGAAAGGTGAGTCTCCCCAAGTAGAAAAACTTAAGTTCTAGTCAATAGTAGCCAATGAATTAAAATTATATTTCAAACACTACAAGTGTAGCAGGACAAGTTGATCTTTTCATCCAATTACAGTTCGATTTTATTTATTTATTTTTTTCCTGGCAAGATGGAGAATAGTTGAGCTCATGTTAAACCTGGAGAAAAGGTCTGACCTAAAATCACAGAGAATAAGGTAATTACAAAATATTTGAGTCTTCATGGTGCAACTGCTCATATGAATCTTGATAGAGCAGAGTGGTAGAAGAGGACCCATGTAGCCAACCGAGATATATATGGGATAAAGTTTAGTTGAGTTGATTTCAGACTGCAAGTGTTTTGATTTAAATAGCAATTCCACAAACATTTGACCAAGCAACAATATAGAAATGCAAAAGATACAAAACTGCCCATTGCAGTAACAAGTATGATCTACGATGAGATACAAGGATATTCAAGATGCAGATTTCCTGGTATAGTCGTATCAAAAGTTATTATCATGCAGTAATATCAATTAATAAATTTTCAAAATTTTAGTTTGTATTCTTATCCAGCACTCAATCAACTCTAAGCCATTACCATATCCTCATTGTACAGCTAATTTTGCGGCATACAGTCACAAAAAATTGGGTTATGGAGCACAATTGATATGCATACCTGAAGATCAACCTTCAGAATAATATTGAGTTGGTGTAAGTCTAATCCAGTAAGCTTTCCTGCCGAAACAGCAGAAGCAAAAGAGGAAAGTGTCACCTTTCCATCCCCAGCTTTTGCAGTTATACGTTCATTTCTCAAATACTCTGCCCGTGACTCTGCTTTTTCACGAGCAACATCAAGGGAGCCAACTACCTCAAATTCGTCACCAGCTAAGGGAACATTGTTCAACCCAATGACCTGAGTGTGCAGAATAAATATTTAAATTCAAGTTTTGGAAAAAAAAAAAAAAACAGCTACATATGATAAGTTCCACCAATTATCAGGGCTAAGAGAAGAGAGAGACTTTAAAGAGACGTCAAATGAGAAATAAATTTAATAGAGTACATTGTTTGAATTGATTGCAAGAATGAATGCCAAGATATTTATTTTTTCTGCCTCAACCAATTGTCATAGAATTTTTCTACCTGCTATGAAACATAATCAATTCAAAATCAAGTACCTTGTCCTTAAGGTTTCACTTCTGAAAGATGAAATAAGAAAATGAGGTAGAATTTAATCTGGTAAAATTATACCTTTATTCTCTCTTTTACATGATTTTTGGAGGAAATTCAAGTTAGGCTCCTTTCACAACAAATAATCAGTTAATGTGATTGATTTGTGCAGCTCCAAGTCCAAAAACACCCGAGTCGATGCAGAAAATAAAATAATAATAAGAATAAAAATAAAGGTGGAAAGGCTTAGAAATTATTGATGAACCTAAATAAAACTAGCATTTTCACATTGTTACAATATTTGAATTCTTTTGCTATCACAATAATATCAATTTGCCAGATTATCGTAGCAGTCTTATCATTCATTAATATTTTAACTCTTCACATATGTAACAAGCAAATTATGTTGTCATGAGCTGCTTAAAGCCTTCACACTTGCAGTTAAAAAAAAAAAGAAAGGTTTTTCTAAAATTCTATTTAAAAACATGTGCAAAGGATATTACTTCACAAGCAAAAGTGTTTCTTTTCCATGATTCCAGTAAATTATTCTTTTTGTTAATTTTATTTAACTTATTATAATTCAAAAACTGATTGAAATGAGTAAATCTCTTCTACAACATATCATTTCTTAATTGTATTTATTTGGACAAGGGTTGAAGCATACTCCCCTACAACTTATGACACAGGATGGATTTCTAGATGGTTATGGACTGTTGGTTGCGAAAAGATGTACATATATTGGTAGTAAGAAGGAAGGCCCTTTGGAAGACTTAAACCTATATTTGCCATTAAGTATATGAAAGAAAAGAAAGTACATAAATATTCCCTCTTCCAGGTTTACATGAAAGGACAAAGCAAAATCAAATAGAAAAATTACTTTCTTCTTTAATCCTCTTACCTTCTTTTCCCTCTGAACCAAACACAACTTCAGGGGTAGTTATTTCTTATTATCAACTTATACCTGATGAGAAGGTTGGATATGTGATAGTAGGTTAAAGAGTCAAAGAAAATGAATATCGAGTTTATAAAATAAGCAAGAGACTCATAAATTTTAGCAAGAGAAGGCCCATCACCTTCAAGTTCTGATACTGAATGAGTAGAAAATGACCAAAATCGAAGTATACGACAGACTTGAACATAAAGATTCTTAAAGATAAAGCAGAGCAGCACATAGTTGTTACTCAAGTTGTACTTCAGCAGTTAATCTTACAGACCCACACAAGGAAACAAGAAAAAAAAATCTAATATATGTTACAGATAACTGAGTTAATAGTATATGCAACATAAGATCCAAAATAATAATATTGCAAACATGGCATCTTTCCAATTGCAAAAGTCATTTTGGAGATCAGGAGGAAAACTCAAATTCAAATATGGAAATCCACATATAAAAACCGCAAGTATTGTAAAGGGCACACATATCTTGAGTGAAATTAGATACAAATATCATGACACCGTAACAATAATAAACAAGAATTAGAATATAAAAAACGAAAGTAGCAACATACCTGTACAGGCATAGAGGGTCCTGCTTCATCAACACGCTTCCCTTTATCATCAAACAGAGCCCTCGCCTGATTGTTGGCAAAATAATGAAGTTCTTTTAATATAGGATAACAAATTTAATTGAAGCAAGTAACTAATCTTGCACCCAGTATCAACCACATTTTAATGAACATAACAGTGAACTTTTATATCATAAAAAGGTTCAACAAATTTCAAGTCTCCTCTACCAACCTTTCCAAATGCTTCACCGCAAGCTACCACATCTCCTCTTTTCAATGTGCCATTCTGAACAATAAATGTAGCTACAGGCCCCTTAGATTTATCAAGACCAGCTTCAATCACTGTTCCCTTAGCATTCCTATGTGGATTAGCCTTCAGGTCTTGCAACTTGGAAGGAAAATTACAAAACCCAAATTTAAAATTATAGGTGAAGACATACAAGTAAGTTCAGCAAAAAATTTAAAATTCTAACATCAGCTACAACCTTCAATACTTTTTGATTCTCAAGAATTTAGGGGATGTGCCCAGGTGAGTAAGAACGTGAAAATGTGCCAATTCAAGTCGAAAGAAAGCCAACACATGCATATAAATGCTAAAAATAGATCATTAAATGACCAAAGCAGTCAAATGGATGACAGTCTCTAAATAACTAGAACTGCTGAGAAATTAGGAAACAGAATCAGTTTTTCATTGAAAGAAGAGTGTAAAACTACCTCAGCCACAAGCATAATGGTTTCCAGCAAATCCTCTACATTCTCCCCTTTAAGAGCACTTATCTGTTATAGAATATTCAGAAATAACTTGAATAAACACAAAGCAATATTTGTAACAACCGAAAATAAATTTTCATCTATTTCATCTTGACATGTTTTGTTAATTTTGAGATATCGAGGGATTAATTTAAATATAATTTTTCATGTCAATATTTAGTTATTCAGCTAAATAATCAAGTATTCATTTAGCAAGAAATTTCATATCGATATTAGGCTTGTTTCAAAGCTCATATTAAATGGTGAATTTTGGACTCGAGAAAAAGTTATTTTGAATAAGTTAGGCCTAAGTTATTGTAGTTCAAAAGAAGTCCTATTTTAATTAAGGTTAGTAAAGCATTTGACTAGTTTTAGCAGCCACCGTGAGTCACAGGATATTGAAATTTGACCTTTTGATTTTGGATTAGGATGAAAGCTTTTAGGATTTGTTTTAATTGATTTTCATTGGAATGAATTATAACCAATTCAATCATTTTTGAGCAATTCACGTGTGGATTTCAAAATCTGACTTGGAAACCATTTGTTTATTTAAAATCCTTCCTTATCTCATCTTTGAGAGTTACGTGGCTAAAAACTCATGGCTAAAGTCTTCTAATTACTCATTAACTCCTATTGATGATAGATTACAAGTTATCCTAGATACATAAAATACATAGCACACACTGAATACATATTATATGCATAGCAACCACACAAACAAAATATAAAAAAGCAGATAATATTTTCACATTGAAGATTCAAAAGGAATACCAGTTGACGTAGTCACTACCGTATTATTGCGAATAAAGGTAGGATCCTTATGTGAAGTTGATGTTAGATGAATTTAATTTTCATTCACGCATGTTATTCATTATATTTGCTCATGAAGTATATGAAATGATTTTAAGGGTTTCTCTTAAATGTTGATGCAAGAAAGATTATATGTTTAACTAATGCTAACATAGGCTCATCAAAACTTTAATTTTATATGTTTAACAGATGGTCGCAGAGGCTCATCAGAACTTTAAGTATATATGATAAACTGATGGTCGCAGAGGCTCATCAGAACTTTAAGTATATATGTTAAACTGATGGTCGTAGAGGCTCATCAGAATTTAAAGTAGATCATTTGATCATCGATTTGCATATTTATGAAGGCAATATGTAAGGATGCATAATTAAATGATTATTATATTCATATAACACGTGTAGTCTACTGAATATTTTTTTGAGATGCTCATTCTTATTTAACCTTTTCAGAGTAATCAGAAATCCAGTGGTGGCTCGGCATGAATGGCATATGTTATTTTTTGAGAAATTTAATTCTTATGTTTTAGATCATTACTTTTATGTTTAATAATCATTGGGGTGTTCTAGAAATTTGTAGTTTAAATTCATGTTTCGAGACGAAAAGTTTTAATATTTAACATGCGGTTTAGTAAATTCCAAAATTATGCCATTGTTTTAAAATTGTGCTATGGTCGGTATATTTAGAATTTTAGCATGTTTTTAAATAATCCTTTGTGAGTTATCTATCATATGCAACTAAAAATAGGTCGATTGGAGTCCCTTAGAATTTATTATAGCAATTTCAATAAACTATGACAGTCAAATTTGGGAAACACAGACCAGCTTGTTCGAAAAATAATTTCGTGCCTCAAACGTTGTCGGTGAGATTCCAAATTTTTATATGTTGTACTTATATGAGTTTTATACATTTCTGTAAAATTTCATAAATTTTCATCAAGGTTTGCTTGGTCAAATAATTTTTGCAAACTCATTGCTTGCTTTTTTTCCCCTTTTAAAACTCCTCCCAAATTGTTTTGTTCCGTATTTTTTTCTAAGTTTATATGTTTTAATAAAAAGGTTATTGTTATATAGTTTGAGTAAATAAATTCTAATTTAAAAACTTTCTTTAATCTCTCATTTTGGAGATTAACGTTAAAGAACTCGTGTTTGGTAACGCGCTAAGTTATTAGAATTCGGGGTGTTACAATATTAGAATGCAAATAAAACTTCAAAGTTGCAGTTTTGTCACCTTAACCATTGGGATGTCACCACCCCATTCTTCTGGCATCAAACCAATTGAGGAAAGATCTTGCATGACTCGATCAGGATTAGCTCCTTCCTTATCGATCTGCAATCATGGAATAAAATAAAGAGACAATACAATTCAGAATGCCAATAGGAAATACATCAAACGAGCAATAACCAAGAGCATAACAAAGACACCTTATTAATGGCAACAATAATCGGCACTCCAGCTGATTTGGCATGAGCAATGGCCTCATTTGTTTGTGGTCGGATGCCATCATCAGCTGCTACTACAATGACAGCTATGTCTGTGACTCTTGCACCGCGGGCTCTCATTGCTCCAAAAGCCTGTGGAAATGGATAGAAGGCTTAACATATAATTCTAAAAAGAGCTACAAAGTTATTCCTGGAGTTGATCTCATGAGTGTGTTAAAATGAACGTGTAACGGAGAGAACAAATGAGTCCAGTACCATAATAAAACCTTATGATAGAAATACAGGCAAGATAATAAGATTACCTCATGTCCAGGAGTATCAAGGAAAACACATGTTTGGAGCTTGCCATCAATAGGAACTTGAACTTTATACGCCCCAATTCCTTGTGTAATTCCACCGGCTTCAGATGCTGCCACCTAAACATATTACAATTATAATGCATGTTGCCAGTATGCTATAAGCCATCATCATATTTGAAAAATGGAAAAAAAAAAGGAATGTGAAGAGAATAATGGTGCCAGTATACCTTGCTCTTTCGTATGTAATCCAAAAGTGTTGTCTGCATATGGAGAAAAAAACATTAACTGAAGCTTGCAATGATAAAGCATCTATTAAAGCTTGAAGAAATTGAGTAACCTGACCTTTCCATGATCAACGTGACCCATTATAGTTAGAACAGGAGGCCTATATTCTAATTTATCCAAGTCGTCTTCATCAAACATTTCCTTCTTTTTTGCCATTTCTTCCACTCTGACAGGGGTAGCATCAATGATTTCCACTTCATACTCTCTGCATATCATTTTCACCATGTCTTTGCTAAGCGTTTGCACGCCATCAGGCTTAATTCCCTTAGAGTATAAATACCCAAGAATTTCACCTTCACTGATGGCCAAGTTGTAGGCCAACTCCTCAGTTAACATACCATCTTCATCAACCTCCATAATTTCTATTTTCACAGGTGCGGCATCTTTAGCTGCCTGAAGTCTAGCAGCCTTTCGGCTTGCCTTGGTCCATTTTCTCCCCTTCCTCGCAGTAGCTGAGCCCGGAATGGAAACATCAAGTTCAGAAGCATCTTCATCAGGGATATCATCATCAACCATTCGTCTACGCGATCCTCCGGATGGACCTCCCTTTTTCCGAAACTCATCCTTGAACCTCCCAGGGGGGGGACTCTTCCCAGGTTTCGGCGGAGCTAAAACAGCTTGAGCAATCAGAGGATTGACCACAGGTTTCTTAGAGGCAAACTTGTCAATCAAAATTGGCTTGCGCTCTTTTGCTGCTGCAGTTGAATTGGTTTCATCAGCAACGGAGGACTTTGCAGTTGCATTTACATCCTTCAAAATGACAGGTTTTTTGATAGAAACCGGTGGAGCAACAGAGGGTTTCACTTGTAACTGTGGTTGAACTTTCTGTGGTGGCAGAGGCGGTCTGGGTGGCGTAACAGCATGAGATGCATCCTTCCCTCTATTTTCTATTCTCGCGTCCTGTTTCAGGGCTTCCTTCACAACTTTTGGTGCAGTAGCCACGGGATTCCCCTTCCGCCAGACACTTTTCGAAGCCTTCGACTTGCTATTTGAATCAGCCGTTGAATTAAATGGTTTACCATTCTTTAGACCTGCATTTTGATTTGCTGATGGTTTATTTACAGAAACATTTGGCTCCTTACTTTTCTCTAGCTTTTCCGTCATCTCCAACACTTCTCCCAGTGACTCAATTACCTTACTCCTCTCCTCCTCACTTTCACTTGTCTTTCCATTATCTGAATCATCTTTAAGTTTCACTTCATCCCAAGGCAAATTAAGAACAGTTTCAACCTTAGACCCCGGTTTCAAAACCGGCTTGGGAGCTGCCTTGAGAAATGTATCAGTATCATTGTCTTTACTACCTCCACATGTAGAATCAGTAGACGTCGAAGTCCCTTGTTCCGTGATGTAATTAGTTGTTATAGAATATTTACACATACCCACATACCTCCATCTCTTTCCGCTTATAAACCTCCTAAATTTATTCCCATTTCCACGAACAGAACCTTTAAAATGACCAGAAGAAATCATGCTCACGCTTCCCAAATTTACAGGGGAAGCTAAAGAGGCCATGCTTAAACACTTATATATCCTTCAACATTAAACCGAATTCCCCCAAAAAAACAACAGCTTTCTACAATCAAAATCAGAAGCTCTTATGAACCCCCTTCAATTTATATTCTCAGTGAGTTATTTCCAAGAATTGACAAAATTAGTAATATTCTTCGACAACTGAGAAAACCCAGTTCAGAAAACATCAAAAAGATACAAAAAAACAAAATCACAGAAAGAAAGAATTGTATGAACCTGTAGTAATTAAAGAGTGAAGTGTATTTTCTTGAAAGGATATTGAAATTTCCCTGCAATAAAGGGGTGAAGAAAACCGTGTGGCTGTAGAGGGAGGATCCAGAATTTGGCAAGTCCTTTTGGGTTGGGTTATATGCTTGTGTGGCTCTTTCTACGCCTGTCAACTGTCGACATTGCATGATAAGGCACTGGCTAAGGTTTTTTCTCCCCCAACATTTTCTTTGATTTTCGTTATCCAATAATTCTACTTCACAATTTTTGCATTCTTGATACGTTGTCACATCATTACAATTTTAAAGTCCCAAAATTTTCAAAGATTACACCTAAAAATATAGAGTGCAGTTTCTTGAAGTTTTAACAACTCACGCACACTTTATACTTTTTCACACATAGTTACAATTTTAAAGTGTCAAAAATTACAATTTTGACAGCTCTAGATCATTTTATACTTTTTCGCAAAATGTTAATATTATATTGATGGGACAAGGAAATGGAACAGTATATATAACCTCTAACTGTGCACCCCAAAAGTACTCAAGAGACAAGTTTTCGATGAAATATTTATATTCTTGCAAAATAAAGAAAAAATAATAATTCTACTCTTGCCAATAAAATTTTATGAAAAAATAGAAACTAGGTGCACACAGATTAAAGAAACTTGGATTTGGGTTGATTCAGAGATTGTTAGGCGAAACGATTCATCAAGCGACACTGTAGCAATAGCTGATAAAGGATGGAATTGACACTTGACATATTATCATTGGAAGATGATGGAAAAAAAATGCAGCCATACCTGACAATTTATGTCCCCTTTTTCTTCCTGTATTTGCAGAATAATTCATTATCAACAATGCTATAGATACAAAAATATTTTCACATATATCATAATACTTGACAGATTATCAATGAAAGATGATAAAAACACAAAAATTGCAGCAATAGCAGCACGTACAATTTCAATCCCTTTTCCCAGTACTTGCAGAATAATTCATTATCAAACAATGCTATAGGTACATAAATATTTTCATAGAAATAATACAGGTAGACACTTAGTAGATTATCACTGGAAGATGATAAAAATACCAAAAAAGAAACCGTACACGTGCTGCCAACGCAGCTCTTGTACAATTTATGTCCCTTTTTTCTGTACTTATAGAATAATTTATTATGAAAAGGGTTTTCACTTTTCCGTCGCGTTTACAAGTCATCACGTACAAGGAGCGTGATGAAGAGCTAATCAGTGTCATGTGTCAAAAGCATTATGGATTATACTCGCATTTTGTAATAGCGATTTTGACTTGCTTAAAAAAAATTCGAAAATTTAACTTATTATTCAAGTTTAATAATTTGGTTAATTTCGTTATATATACCGCTGGTTTGGCAAAGCTTTTTTTTTTCCTAAATTTAAGTTGTTTTTAATTATACATTTTATAAGACCATCAGGATTAAAATCTGTGTTTGTCACTTCCTTTTTAGAATTATTTTGCAAGTACTGAAAAAGGGACATAAATTGTACGAGCGCTGCTTATGGATGCACTTTTTTATGTATTTTTATCGTATTTCTAAAGTGTTTATCGGTATGATTTCCGTGAAAATATTGATGTACCTATTTTCACAAAAATCATGCACACTTGGCAGATTACACGCAGCACCTGTACAATTTATGTCCCTTTTTCCTGTACTTGGCAGAATAATTCTTTCATAGTACGTCACTGAAAGAAACTTTACATCGCAGAGCTGACTCCGAGGTGTAGAGAGAAAGAGAGACACAAATAAATATATTTACATACAGCGATACAGAGAGAGAGATAGAGAGGGGGAGGGAGTAATCATGAAGGACGAGGTTATAAGTTCTTCAGGGGACCCATTATTGCCGCCCAGATCTTCTTATCCGCCTCCTAGCCTCACTCCCGCTGCCAGGTAAATTAGTTACCTAATTGGTGTACAGTGTGATGTTTTATTGGGTTTTGCTCGTTCTATTAATGCCCAAGTGTACCGCTTATATAGAATTTAAAATTTAAGACCTTTTTTACAAGTTTTATGTTAAAAGTGATATTTAAAAAAAAAAATTATTCTGGAAGTATGTAATTATTTAGAGTGCCTTTTGATAACGAAATATAGTAGTGTTGAATTAAGCAAAAATCTGGAAATTGATGTAAAATGCCTATCTTTTGCTTTACATTATTTTGAATTTTATTTTCTGGGTTTTCATCTGACAGTAGGGAGCTTGAATGTAAGAACTAAAATTTGAACATTGCTCACGCTTACATTACAATTATGCATGAAAATTGATGAAGTGGCTTTGTAGTTACTGGTGAGTTCTGCTCCATTACTCGAAATAAAGAACCAAGAGTACCAGGGAAAAACTATGATATCTCCTTATGGAAAGAAATTTACATTTTTACTGTTTGTGTCTTTGCCCTTGTCGTTGTTGAGAAAAATTCTACAACGAGATAGAATCTGAAAAGTGGAGTTGTAATCTTAACAACTGGTTTCTTGTTAAAAGGTGATGGAAAGTTACAAGCTACCAAGAGATACTTGCCACCATTTCTCTATATAACTCACATAGTACTTTTTCTCTGCTCTTTTAAGCAGTTCTGTAGGGACATCATCTCCTGCTGTTCCTACAAATGCTGGCAGCACAGACTGGTTTGGTCAGGTGCAGAACTCGAAAGGGGGTTCTCTTTCTTGCATTGGGTCGCAGCCCATGTGGACTTCATTGAGCACTAGTGCTGGTGATTTTGCTCTTGGATCATCTCAACCTTCGTGCAGACCCTGGGAAAGAGGTGATTTACTGAGGCGTCTCTCAATGTTCAATCCTGCCAATTGGTTTGGAAAGCCCAAGGTTTGAACTTGTTCTTCCTTTGATAATCATGTTGGATGAAGTTTCAATCTTCCATTGCAAATTTATCATATTTTCTTCACATAAATAACTTGACTTTTTATTGTTCTTGTGTGTGTGTGTGTGTTCGTTCTTATTTTTCACATAAAAGGGGCTTATGCAAGTAATTTTATTTATTTTCTTCAGTGATGAGCACTTTTGTTCATTTAGATGCTAACTTGACGAGATTTGTGTTTATATATCTCTTTTTGTGCTATGTTTGATTCAGGCTGCTAGTGCACTGGCCTGTGCCATAAGAGGATGGGTGAATGTGGATGTTGATAAAATTAAATGTGAATCTTGTGGTGTGAATCTGAAGTTCACTTCATCAGCTACCTGGACTCCTTCTGAAGGTGAATCAGGCTGTTAATTGTTGCAACTATGTTCTCTTGCTGTTCTCATTATTCAGATTTATAAATGCTTCAAGAATCTGAAGATTTTTAGATTGTTCTTGAGGTTTCATGAAAGAATCTTTTATTTAGTGATGTATTTTTAAGTTCTAAGTTCCTTTTGAACATTCTCAAGATCAGTAGAGCCATTATTAACATCTTCAGCAGGATGATAGAGATTTCCATTTGCGTGTCTATATCGAGTATGAGTCAACATGTTGTGCCCACCAATTAAAAACTTTAAATTAGTGTTGATTAAATAATATTTTATTAAGAATTTATGGAAAGGAATCTGTTATATGTTCCAAAGTTGTCAATTACCGATTATTAATGCCCCTTTGAGAATAGTTATGAGGTATGATAAAAATAATATATTTGTAAAATATTGATTAACTATATTGTATGCATATATAAGTTTGTGATATGTTTTGGCTGCTCAAATACTGAATACTGTATGTGGTATAGATATTGTTACTAGTAAGAACTGAGTAACAGCTCGGACTCCAACCTGTTTTGTTTGGGTGACGTGCCACAAGCTGCCGAGGCGATTGCGCATAGGACGAGCTGTTTGCACCTGGTCCCCTTTTCGCTTCGCCCCTCCGCGTCCCGGCAAAGATCTCCCGTACAGAGATCTTTGCAGTCAAGTCCATGATTGATTGGATATGTGGCGGGACCCAAACGGCCAAATCAGCCAGTATGTGGCAGGACCCAAACGGTCAAATCAGCCAGAAGCACTCAATGCCAGCCAACCTATGGAAAGACAAGTTGACGCCTACGGTGGGACTGGCCCCAATAATCTAGCTACACGTGTCTCCCAATCCAACGGCCCCCCTCCTCTTACACCCGGTATAAATACTAGACCCTTACGCCAAAAAGAGGGGACGCACTCTTTTAATCTCTCTATATGAACACTTGCTTTCAAAAAGATCCAGAAGAAACGGCCTCCGAGTGAAAACTTGGGGATCGATTGGATAATTTCCGGCCAACCCTACGCTGACTTGACCGTCGGAGTGCCCGTGGCCAACCCCGCCTCCTATGGGAACGGCCACGTGTGACTGACGTTGTGTGGTTTATGCAGGAAAGGACAGACTCGAAGGTATCACCTGTTGGCTCGGTGACAGATCCGTTTTTTGAGGTCAACAGATTGGCGCCGTCTGTGGGAAGGAACTGGGCAATGCAAACCACGACAACTTCCCACTAAAAAGCTTAGTCGAACTTCCGGCAAGAAATCCTTGAAAAAGGAGGGCGGCAGGATCGGTAGGACTCCAACTTGCCAAGAAGAGAAAAAGCCTTACTGCCTCGAACCATGAGTTCCAGTGAGGAAGAAGTAAATCCAAGGAGGACAAGAGAAGCCTCTGAAGAAGAGATCTATCGAAATGTCACTCATCAGCGACCCCACCACAGGTATCGCAGAAGGAACAGAACCGCCCAACTCGCGGCTGAAGTAGCCACTATGGCCACAAACATGCGGAACATTGCGGCTCAGAACGCAGCCATGCAAGAATTCCTTGCTCAAGCTCAAAACCGAGACAGCTATTCGGCTCAACCGAGTCGACAGCATTTTGCACATAGGCGGTCTGGGGAAGGACCAAGCAGAAGGACCCAATCGGGGCCTCAGAACGACGCCCCTGCCGCGCGGGAGGTAGAGATGGACACGTCAAATTACACAGCTGCCCCAATCAGGGACACCTCGGCTGGAGAAAACAATTTCCCCCCGGATTATGAGGAGCAGCCCCAAAGATCCGCTAGCGTCTTCGACCGAATCGGACGAACACCTAGAAACGGGGGTCAGCATATCCCCCAAGAGGTTCGACAACGGCCACATGTCCAAAGTCAGGAGGCTCAGGTCCCTCCGCCTAGAAATAGGCGAGAGAGGCGAAGCGCTATAGACTGGGGAAACAGAGGAGCAGCAGCTCAACATCCGCCCCAGACCGCCGAGGAGGAGGAGGGCCCTCACGAATCGTGCAGATCATATGAGCTTGATGACGACGATGATAATCTGCCCTTTTCAAGGGAACTTCGTTCCTTCCCGATGCCACATAACTTTGTTCCCCCGAAGATCCCGAAGTACGAGGGAAAGGGCGACCCGGAGAAACATCTCAACAAGTACAAAACGCAAATGAGCCTAAGGGGCGCCTCTCCAGCACTGAAATGCAGGGCATTCCACCTGACCCTCGCCGGCGCTGCCGAAGTGTGGTACAGTAGGCTAGCACCTCTTAGCATCAGAAGTTGGCCGGACCTGAAAAAGGCATTTCTGAACCAGTACCTGTCTAGGAAGGAGGGAGAGGCGCCAATACAGCGCTTGCAGGACATGAGGCAAGCTGCAGGAGAAACTCTGAAGAGCTACCTAGCTCGCTTCACTGACGAGATAACTTACTGCGAACAGGTCACCGACAAAGAGGCTCTGTCCGCTCTGAAAGGGGGATTGAATATGAATACGCTGTTCTGGAGGGATGTCCGAAGTAAGAATCCCTCAACGTACGATGAGCTGGTGGAAATGATGAAAGTCGAAATTGTCAACGAGGAAATGATTGACCATCGAAACAGGGCAGCCCAAGGGATCCCTCCACCCAGGAGACAGATGGGCAGAGGCCCCACGTCCCAAATGGTAAGTCAACGGTGGACCCAGGCAGGACATGCAGTGGCTCCCACCTCGGGACAAGCATTGGCTACCGCTACGTTAAACGCAGTGCCTACCCTAGCCTATGAAAATGATGGATTCCACGAGGGCAACTCAGTCAGGGGCTCCAGACGACCTTCAACCTCTAGGAATAGAGGGCGAGGTGGGATACCTAGCAATAGGTTCCAGGAAGACCTGCGGCCCTATTGTACTTTCCACCGCTACTATGGACATGACATAAAGGATTGCAGGGATGCCAACCGGCCATCAAACGCCCCTCGAAACACAAGAAACGATCAAGGTCAAAATATCACTCCAAGGCGTTCAACCCCCAGGAGGGGAGAAACAAGGCAACACTCGCCCCGTGATACCAGAGATAATGACAGGGAAAGACCCCGAGGGGGCCAACGCCCTAGGAGGGATGTACCCACCTCGGACGAGCGTTTCCCCATACGTGAAATTGACACCATAATTGGAGGGCCCCATATAGGAGGCGAATCAAGGAACGCTCAAAGAAATTACACAAGGGAGGCAAAAACTCCACCAATGGCCAGCTATATAGTAAGCCAAACCACTCAGGGCAGAACCGTGGAACCCATAACGTTCACCACAGAAGATGCTACAGGCGTACACTACCCCCACTGTGACGCCCTAGTGGTTCGGGCTGTAATAGCCCGCAATGGGCTTAAGCGAATGCTGGTGGATAATGGCAGTTTGGTCAACATCCTGTTCGGCTCGTCTTTTGATAAAATGGCGGTAGACCATGAACTGACGCCTATGGCCTCGCCCCTCTATGGGTTCACCGGAGACAACATCATCCCCAGAGGCAAGATTACCTTGGCAGTCGAAATGGGGGCCCCGCCTCAGGTGGCACATCGCTTCATGGAATTTTTGGTAGTTGACCGTCGGTCAGCGTATCACGGGGTGTTGGGAAGGCCAGCCCTGAAAGATCTGTGGGCAGTCACTTCCATCCATCACCTATGCATGAAATTCCCACGGATCGGGGGGTCGCGACACTCCGGGGCGATCAAATGGGATCTAGAGAGTGCTATCTCAACTCCCTGAGGAAAGCAGAGCCCCGAGTTAACATGGTACTGGATGCTGAAATGGCAGAAGCCCTTGAAGGATCGCCTGCGGTGCTGGATGTCGAGATGACAGATGTCAGACCCAACGTATCCCTTGAGGAGCTAGATCCCCGAATAATTGAATCGGAGCCCCAGACAGCCCCAATGGAGGAACTGGAAAACTTTTCGCTGGACCCTCAAGATCCTTCAAAGGTTCTGCAGATAGGAAAGGAGTTGGAAGAGGGGACTAAGGAGAGGCTAAGAGACTTCCTGCAGAAGAATGCAGACGTATTCGCATGGCAGCACGAGGATATGGTTGGAATAGACCCCAGAATCAGCTGCCACCGTTTGCAGATCAACCCCAATCACACCCCTCATAGGCAAAAGAGAAGAGCTCTAAATGCCGAAAGGTACGAGGCCTTGAAAGAGGAGGTAGAAAAACTCATCAACAGCGGTTTCATCCGCGAGGCCAAGTATCCGGAGTGGATATCAAATCCCGTCCTGGTGAAGAAGCATAACGGCAGATGGAGGGTCTGCATTGACTTCTCCAATCTCAATCAGGCCTGCCCAAAGGACGGCTTCCCCCTCCCCCGGATCGACCAATTGGTAGATTCCACAGCAGGACACGAATTACTCAGTTTCATGGACGCCTATTCAGGGTACAATCAAATCCCCATGTTCCCAGGCGACGAGGATAGCACCTCCTTCATTACTGACAAAGGACTTTATTGCTACAAAGTAATGCCCTTCGGCCTGAAAAATGCCGGGGCTACCTACCAAAGGCTGGTGAATAAAATGTTCGCAAACCAGCTCGGAAAGTCCATGGAAGTTTATGTCGACGACATGCTGGTGAAAAGTCTCAAGACCGAGAGACACATCGAACACCTAAACGAGGCCTTCCAAATTTTGAGAAGATACAACATGAGGCTGAATCCCCTCAAATGCGCGTTTGGCGTGGCCTCAGGCAAGTTCTTGGGCTACATTGTGAATCAAAGAGGAATCGAGGCCAACCCAGAGAAAATCGAGGCTTTGATTAATATGAAGTCCCCCCAGAAACCCAAGGAGGTACAACGACTCACTGGTAGAATAGCTGCACTTAACCGCTTCATATCAAGGGCCACTGAAAAATGCATGCCATTCTTCAAGGTCCTGAAAGGAGGAAAAACGTTCAGCTGGACCCCTGAATGTGAAGAAGCGTTCCAAGAATTGAAGAGCTACCTGGGACGCGCGCCCCTCCTCAGCAAACCTAAGGAAGGGGAACCCCTACTGCTATACTTGGCTGTAGCTGAAGCCTCTGTAAGTTCGGTCCTTGTGAGAGAGGAGGAGGCACACCAGCTGCCAGTCTACTACGTAAGCAAAGCCCTGCTGCCCGCCGAAGAGCGTTATCCGGGTATGGAAAAGTTAGCTCTGGCTTTAATCACCGCTTCCCGTAAGCTAAGACCCTACTTCCAGGCCCATGGCATCCGCGTGCTGACGAACTTTCCGCTCAGGCAAGTCTTGCAGAAACCGGACGCCTCGGGGAGGTTGCTCAAATGGGCTGTAGAACTCAGCGAGTTTGACATAACCTACACCCCCGGGCAGCTGTCAAAGGCCAAGCCCTAGCCGATTTCGTCGCTGAATTTTCAAAGGCTCCAGAAGTCGAAGTGAACATGGAGCCGGCAGAGCCGCCCACCTGGAACCTCTTTGTCGACGGCTCCTCAGGAGAAGCCGGCTCCGGGGCAGGAGTGGTGCTGGAAAGCCCGGAGGGGCATAAACTAAACTGCGCCGTCAGGCTCGGGTTCAGGGCCTCCAACAATGTAGCAGAATACGAGGCCCTCCTGGCGGGACTCCGGTTGGCAAAAGAGCTGCGTGTAAAAAGAATCGCAATCAGCAGCGACTCGCAACTAGTGGTAAACCAAGTAAATGGGAGCTTTGCGGCCAGGGACAAACACATGGAAGCCTACCTGAAATTGGTAATGGGGCTCTTGCCCGACTTCGAAAAATTCGAGTTGATTCAAGTGCCTCGTCAGGAGAACACCCATGCAGATGCCCTGTCAAAATTGGCTAGCAGCAAGGATTCCGAACTTCTAAAGGTAGTACCGATTGAACACCTACCTGAACCCTCTATCAAGAGAGGCGAAGAGCTGATGTGGGTAGAAAACACGCCAGCCTGGATGTTGCCTATCTTGGACCATTTAAAAGAAGGGACCGTACCAGATGATGAGAACGAAGCTAAAAGGCTTCGGAGAAGAGCTGCCCATTTCATCATTCACGATGAGGTTCTATATAAGCGTGGCTACTCTTCGCCCCTCTTCAGGTGTACGGGAGGAACAGAGGCGAACTACATACTAAGAGAGGTACACGAAGGCATCTGCGGAAATCATTCCGGCGGACCAGCACTAGCGCACAAAATACTCCGGCAGGGATATTATTGGCCTACCCTGAAAAAGGAAGCCATTGAATTCGTGCGTAAGTGTGACAAATGCCAGCGTTTTTCCTATGCACAAAGACGGCCCTCGCAGGAGCTCACTGTTGTCTCGAGCCCCCGGCCTTTTGCCAAATGGGGAGTGGATTTCATCGGCCCCCTCCCCAAAGGGAGAGCGAACGCTCGCTTCGCCATAGTAGCAATCGACTACTTCACCAAGTGGGTGGAGGCAGAGCCCCTGTCCAAGATCACCGAAGCTAATACATCGAAGTTCCTGTGGAAGAACATCATATGCCGGTTCGGCATACCCCACTCCCTGGTCTCAGATAATGGCAAACAGTTCGACAATCAGAAAATCCGAAACCTATGTGAAGAGCTCGGAATCAGAAAACATTTTTCTTCACCTCATCATCCTCAGGCGAATGGCCAGGTGGAAGCGGTCAACAAAACCATCAAGCTAACCCTGAAAAGGAAGCTGGATGCCTCCAAGGGGGCCTGGGTGGACGAACTCCCCCAGGTCCTCTGGGCTATTAGAACTA